>CAKNYM010047517.1:108352-140505 GCA_932195095.1 Andricus curvator | reverse complement strand
CCACATGGTGACCGTTTCGTTCACTGTATCCGCTAGGGCATATTTTCATGTTTTTCCACATTCATTCGCAATTTCACACAGGACTCAACACTTTTTAAATGTTTGTACACACTTTTATTTATATATTTGTATTTATTCATGTATTATTACATTATAACCAAATTATAAGCCCGATGGGGGAAGGGTTTTTCTAAACGTCACGTGACAAAGTAAATCGAATGAAATTACTTATTTGTTTCATTTTCCGTCAGTTTATTATATTGAGTACGGAAATTTTTTTTTAAAATGTGTTTTCTAAAAAAAACGGTTTTCATTTGATTATTATTGATAATAATAATCGACAAGTTAGTGCTCGCAGCAGCATAAAGTTATTTCTGTTCGCAGCTAATACATATTGTTCGCAGCATGAAGTTGGTTCGCACAAATGCTTTTGTTTTTTTTACTCCACTTTTTTTGTTTGTTAATTTCTTTCTTTTAATATTCAAACAGGATTTAAATTTTATAAAGACATAAGTCTAATAAAAAATCATGTTTTTTATGTACTTGAATACTTAGAATAAAGAAGAAGCCTAATATTCTCATATTAGACGTCTAATATTAGTTTAAGTAATAATAATTTAAAATCGGTTACATTTGGAATTTTTTAATTTCAAGCATGAATGAAATCTTTAACCTTCCTAATTCATTATATAAAAAAGTCCGAATGATTTCAAATATCAGCTTTCAGCTTGAAACTTTCAATCATTATATTATTTAAAACGGGAATCATTTGAAATTAAATAATTTTAATTGAAAGTATGCATCGCAACCTCGAAAATGGTTTGGTTTCATTTTTAAATCTCTCAAAATTGTATCGTTTGAAAATAATTATATTTTGTAGTTGAAAAACAAATTCAAACCAATGATTAGTTAAATAATTAATTCAAACCCGAAACGGCCTAAAGTACTTGAATAAACGTTTGAAATTGAATAATTTTAAAAGCTGTGTCTAGTCGTCCCGAAAAAATGGGGGGAAATTTCGGGACGAGACACTTCGAATTTAAAATTAAAAACTTTAAATAATTGCGAAAATTTCGGGGCGAGACACTTCGAATTTCAAATTAAAAACTTCAAATAATTGAGTAAATCTCGATTGAAAGTCTTTGATATTGAATAACCTGTAAATGAGGAATACTTAAAATTGTGCACTTTTAAAGTCTGGAAGGCTATAAAAATGGAGACTATTTTGAAATTCAGAACGTTTTGAATTTAAAAATTTTGAATTAGTAAAAAATGGTACAATATCAAATTTAAAGCCTTTTGCACTAAAAAATTACAGCTTCGAAAAATTAAAGTAAGAAAATTTGCATTTTTTTTTAAATTAAGAGTTTTATATTCAGAGCAATGGAAATTTGGCAGTTTCCCTGATTTCTTGAAAATCTCTGAATTCCTTGTATACCATTAAGCCATTTCCCTTTCAGGGTAGGCGTGACACTACCCGATTCGGGTAGTGTTTCTAGGTGGATAGTTTTCTTGTAGTTATAAATAACTACAAGTTTGGGCTCACAAAAAATGAATTCTTGAATTCTCAAAAATCCTTAATTTTTCTGAATTTCTTCAAATCCTCGAATATTGTGAATTCCCGAAGTTTCTTGAATTCGTTAAAAGCTTTAGAATCCCGGAAATTCTTCAAATTCAATGAAATCCTTGAATTTTCGCAATTGCTTGAATTTTATGAATATCCATGATTTTTTAAATATTTTTAGTTCCTTGTATTCTCTGAATTCGTGTGTATGTCTGAATTCACAGAATTCCTTTAATTATTCTGAATTCCTGAAATATTATAAATTCCTGAAATTCCTTGAATTATCAAACTCTCCTCAATTCCGTAAATTTTCCAAATGCTCCCAATTTCTTGAATTTTCTGAATGCTCTCAAATTCTCTAAATAGCCTGTCATCCTTGAATATCCTGAATTCCTTGAATATGCAAAATTCTCTGAATTCTCTGAAATCACGTAATATCCTGCATTCCTTGGATATTCTCAATTCCGGGAATTCTTTGGATTCTCCAAATCTCGTGAATTCCTTCAAATCTTCTGAATTTTCGGAATTCCTGTAATTCATAGAATTTATTGAATTCCTTTAATTCTTCTGAATTCCTCTGAATTATTTGAATTATTTTCAAGTTCGTGGAATTGAGGGAGTTTTAAGAATGTCGGTAATTCTACGAATTCAAGGAATTCAGATAATACAGGTCATTTAGATGAAGTCAGATATATCTGGGAATACGGAGGAATTCAGTTGTTTTCAAGGAAGTTAACAAATTTTAAAAGGATTTGAAACAGTATAAAAGCATTTCAAGCAATTCAGAAGAATGAAAATGATTAAAAACAGAATATTTGTTATTTTCTTTTTTTTAATTGTCCATGACCGTTTCCACATTAATCTGTGAAAAAATAATAACATTTTGCTTGATAAATAAAACCATGCCTCTGAAATTTTTTTTTTAAAGTGTTTAAACTGTGGGGTGAAATCGGAAAACGTGGTTCAAAATGACATGCAGAACGCAATTATGCACCGATTTTAGATTTTTTTTTTAATTCAGGACTAAATTTTTCAGAAAATGGTCAGAATAGATTTTTTATTTTTTTCTTCATTTCATTTTTAGGTTAATGCAAACAGCGACAAAAATGTCGATTTTTTCAATTCCATTTTTTATCTTCCAGACAAAATTTTTCTTATACATCTCGTCCCTTGGATTTAATGCACAGAAGTATAAAAAAAAAATAAAAAAAAATTATTAACTTGCAAAGTTACTTGTTATAAACAAATTTTGATAGCAAATAACCGACATTAGGGGTTATTCGTCTTCAAAGTATATTTCTCCTCTGAAATCGCTTGATTTCATGGTTCGGATTATACGTGGTCACTAAAATTTGAGATTGAATGTTATTTCTTTATTTAATAAACAAATTATATAAACAAATGCACATTTTGGGCGTTTTTAAGCGAGAAGAAATCGTTTGAAACCTTGCTGAAATTATATTTTCAATAATCTTTTCTGAAAAAAATTCTGCAACCCATCAATACTTGATTATTTTATAAACAAATTATGTAAACAAATGTACATTTTGGGCAATTTTTGGCGGAAGTAAACCGTTTTTCTTCTGACCTTGCTAAAATCATATTGCCAATGATGTTTTTTCACAAAAATGTTGCCACGCATCAATATTTGTTTATTTTATGAACAAATTATATAAAAAAATGCTTATTTTGAGCGTTTCCAAGCGAAAAGAAATCGTTTTTTTCTGACCTTGGTGAAATGATATTGCCATTGATGTTTTCTACAAATTTCGTCATGCATTAATATTTCTTCATTTTATAAACAAATTATATAAGTAAATTCACATAAAAGGCGTTTTTAAGCGGAAAGATATAATTTTTCTTCTGATCTTGTTAAAGTTATATGGCCAATGATCTTCTATACAAAAATGTTGCCAAGCATCTCTAATCGTTAATTTATTCTATACATTGAAGGCTTATAAATGCCTACAATGTGTATTTTCATATAATTTGTTTATAAATATTACGAATTCCATTTTATCACAAAAGTGTGTCAAAGAGCATAATTCACAATGTAATTTTAACAAGACTAGATGAAAGAAAGATTTTTTCTGCCTATAAACAACTAGAATGTGCATTTGTTTACCGAATTTGTTTTTGAAATAAAAAAATAGTGAGGCATATCAACATTTCATGTAGGAAATTCATTGCGAATATAGTTTAATAATAATAAAAGAAAGAACAATTTCTTTCTGCCTATAAATGTCAGCAGTATACATTTGTTTATATAATTGGTTTCTAAAATTAACAAATATTGATGGATGGCAAAAAAAATTTCCAACAAAATTATTGGCAATATAATTTTAGCAAGGTAAGAAGAAAAAGCGGTTTATTTTCGCCTAAAATCGCCCAAAATTTTAATTTGTTTATAAAATAAACAAATATTGATGAGTTGCACAATTTTTATCAAAAAGCATCATTGGCAATATAATTTCAGAAAGGTCAGAAGAAAAAACGATTTTTTTCGCCTAAAAGTGCCCAAAATGTGCATTTGTTTACATAATTTGCTTATAAAATAAACAAATAACATTTAATCTTAAATTTTAATGGCCACGTACCATCCTAACCATGCAAGCAAGCGATTTCAGAGCAGAAATATCCCTTGAAGACAAATAACGCCTGATGTCGATTATTTGTTAATACAATTTGTTTACAACAATTAACTTTGCAAGTTATCAATTTTTTTTCTGATACCCATGTGTATTAAATCCAAGGGACGAGAAGTATAACAAAAATTTTGTCCAGAAAATAAAAAATGAAATAAAAAACTCGACATTTTTTTCGCTGTTTGCATTAACATAAAAATTTAATTAACAAAAAAATAAAAAAAACTACTCTCACCATTTGCTGAAAAATTCAGTCCTGAATTTTTCAAAAACACAGAAATCAAAAATCGGTGCATAAGTGCGTTCTAAATGTCATTTGGATTCATGTTTTCCGATTTCACCCCACTGTGCGGCCCCACAAATGACCCGCCTCATGCAATAACCAGCCCGACGCTCAAAAACGCGAAAAAGTATTGTCCAATCGCCTCAAAGAAAGAAAATTTTCAAAATCGAAAAATCAATGTTTTGAAAACGTAGAATTCTAGATAATAACGAAACGAAACTTTTTTATCTCAGAATTTTTTTTGTCGAATGTTTATTTTTGATAATAAAAACGAAATATTGAAAAAAAGTTTCTCCCTGATTTAATTAAGTTTTAAAACTTGAATCGTTCTAACTCGGCCAAATATTATTGAAATGAGTTAATATTTTTAGGTCGTATACAAAATATTCTAGCGATGCCTAGGAAATCATTAAAAAGTTAACAATCACATATTGTGTATTAATATTTAATTGTAAAATGAGGTCAATCGATAATTGTGTTTTCTTGGTTTCGCCGGTGAAAAGTATCTAGGTAACTTCTACTTTCAAATAACTTTCAGTGAGTGATTTCCTCAGCAATGTTGAATGACGTTTTCTGGAAAATGTCATATCGAATCGTTTAAAATTTACTGAGATATTCAGATTTAGAAAAAGTACTCGACGTCTGCCCGCGCTGTTAGCTAACGCGTCGCGAGGACTGCTGTGTCAGGCAGCGTTCTCGAAGTTCAGTCTGCGCGGGCAGACGTCGAGTACTTTTTCCAAATCTGAATATCTCAGTAAATTTTTAACAAATAAATGTGAGATTCTCTAAAAAACTTCATTCGACATTGCTCAACAAATCAATCACCGGACGTTGTTTGAAAGTCGAAGTTACCTAGATACTTTTTACCGGCGAAACCAAGAAAACACAATTATCGATTGACCTCATTTTGCAATTGAATATTAATAAACAATAAACGATTGTTAACTTTTTCATGATTTCCCAGGCATCGCTAGAGTATTTTGAATACGTCCTACAAATATGAACTCATTTCAATAATATTTGACCGAGTTAGAACGATTTAAGTTTTAAAACTTAATTAAATTAGGTAGAAACTTTTTTTTATATATATTTTGTTTTTGTTATTGAAAATAAACTTTTGGCAAAACAAAATTATAAGAGGAAAAAGTTTAATTTCCTTATTCTCTAGAATTCTACATTTAAAAAAAATTTATTTTTTTATTTTTAAAATGTTCTTTCTTTGAGACGATCGGACAATACTTTTTCGCGTTTTCGAGCGTCGGGCTGGTTATTGCACCCAGCGGCTCAAATGTTCTCCACTGTGAAACAAGGTCAAGTTTTTTTTAGGTTGTTTTATGCCAAGAGGAGATAACATCGAGTTGTCGAGATGTAGGGATGCTTGGAAAAAGATTGGCCAATGCTCCTTCGGCACGCTCTGAAGCTCATCGACCATAATTCAGAGAACTGACAGCACTACCTCTGGAACAGTGCCAACAGAACGATTGCATCGCATAATCGAAATTGACGAGAACATCCTTGATTATAGCCATGCACCGTGGGAGAAGCAACTCATGAAAATTAGGTTCAGCGGAGATGGATTACCTCGGACTATTCTGGATTATATACAATTATGGCGAATTACTTCGCCTTAACTAGACCCACGCTAATTTTCATTACTTTTTAACAAAATTTCTAAAGTTTCAACCAAATAGGTATACACTCGGAACCGGATTTCGTAACCCCCGGTTTAGTAATTCCTAGAATTGCTGATCCACGCAGTTTCTCAGCGCGCAGGACGAGAGACGCTTGAGACACTCGCCTCCGAAGGGCCGCAGTGCGCAAATAGTGCGAAATAGATTCTTCTACCTCTTTCCCTATTAAAATTACAATTGGATCGTAAAATTGTTTTAACAATTGCAAATTTTCTCAAAGAAAATGTATTGTTGTTAAGAATGGCTAATAGCCCTATTTATCGCCAAAAAATAAATTTCTATGATTCATAGAAAAACATAAATTTAACAACATCAAGAATTGTTCAAACGATTAAAAATTTGTTGAAAAATGGGTTTGTAATCGGAAAAAATCTATCTTATTATGAGTTGGTGGGGCGAAACCATTATTTGAACAAATGTGAACTTTTCAAAAAAATTGTTTTCCAGTTGAAATGAAAATTTGATGAAATGCTTCAATTTTTGGTTTCTGGGACACTTTTAGAACATCGCAATATCGACATATTTTCTTATACGCTTATACTGTATCACATTCTGGCGCAACCAACAATTTTCTCATGTTAATATGAGTATTATGGGAATTTCGGGCCAAGTCGAACTGATTCGGATGAAACCGGGAAATTTTTTTTTTCTGAAAATGAAAAATATTTGACGGGGCATAGGTATGTTTCTCTTTACTAAAAATTTTTTTTCAGGTATAATCTTGGTCCAGACTCTACATCATATTTTAAGAAAAGTTAGCCCAACGGATTTGACGAACCCTTGAAAGAATAAAAATTCAATTTGGATTATACTGAGGGATGGTTACACTGAGCAAAATATTTGGTTGGTCAAATAAAAATCTGGTTGTCCGAATGAAGTTTTTTGGTCGCTATGGAAGGAAAAAAATCGTTTGGTTGAGCCAACTAAATCATTGGGTTGGACCGTTTGTTTAATCTAACCAAAAACTTGGGTACGCTGAACAACATTTTGTTGCTGACGCAAAAACAAAACTTGTTTGAACAAATACATTGTGTAGAATTAACCACATTTTTGTAAATTCAATACTATTATGTGGTTTATGTAACCATATAGATTCAATATTAATTAAATAAAATGGGTTCAATTTGAGATGAATTTGCTTAATTATTCACAATTAAATTTCAGGAGGATAATCCACGATAATAGACGAAATTCCGATTAACCGAAAAGCTTCTCCTCGAATCAAATGGACTTTCACTCATGAAAGTATTTTCTCTTCTCTTCTCTTCTCGTCTTTTTTTTTTAAACAAGGAATATTTGGTTTTATTTTGAAAAAAAAAAATAAAAAAGCTGTCTTCATAATCCTAAATTCTGAACTCATATCGTGAAAAATGACTATCACCATTGTCATTTTTCATAAGAATATAACTGTAACAAAAAACATTATTTTAATTCACAAAATCATTGTAGCATCTCCACCAAAAATACCTAGAACAAGTAACGTACAATAAAACTTTATTTTATTAAAATTTGCTTTAATAACCCTCACAGATCAAAATGATAATACGTTGCTTTCTTTGACATATCAGCTGACATGAGCCATATTCAAAATTGGTACTTCGGGTTTGAGTCAAACAAATGGTTTTGCTGTATCAACCACTTTCTTAGTAATCACAAGCATATCCTTGGTAACTATAACTCGACGTGTCCAAATAAAAAGGGCTCATCTCGGAGAAAGCAAGGGAAAAGGTACTAACTCGTGGAGACCAAATGAAAAAGTGCTACAGAGTTCAGGGCCCTGATGACCACAATTCAATTTATATGGGATTTTGAAGCTTCGAGAGTTCGCCACGCGAGTAAGCACCTTTTCATTTTTCCTATTCAAGATGAAACCTAATCATTTGTACATATTGAACTGCAGAATTATATTTGCAATACATCTTTCTTAATTCTATCGAAATCTCCTTGAGATGTGTGAAGATAGTTTGCCCGACTTCAACTAATTAAGAGTCAGTCATTGTTGTAAATTTGGCTCGTCCTCCCTAAACAATCAATTTTTCCTAAAACGAACAAAAAATATTCAGCAAAATACATTGTTTTGTAACTTTCTTTTTTTGTTAGTGTACATCGCCATCAGTGGAATTGTGAAAGCCAAAGACCCATGCATATAGCAAAAGATAATATAATTATTTGTCTTAGATGTCCTTTCCAAATGGAGCGGCCCTAGCGACAGAGACGCCTGGAAAATTGCACTCGCTATCCACCTACTTTCATTCGGCATATCGTAGCCACTCGCGAATGCATAGAATTTTTATTCGCATTCACAGATTACCCCGATATAGTAATGGACGCGGACACCACCAATGCGCTTTGCCGCGACTCTTCTTCTTCTTTGGCAAAGTTAGCAGATTCAGCTCGTTCGCTACGTCTTTTCCTCTTTTGCTCTTTTCCTTTTTTTCTATTTTTTATTTTTCTCTTTTCCTCTCCATCATGGTATCTCGCGTCTTCCCTCTAAAAGGCCACTGGCGCCTTCATTTCATCGCGCGAATAAGCGTCGCATCCGCGCAAGTAGCTTTACACCTATCAACGGAAATTAAACAATCTTGAGGAAATGAGTTCTGCCGTTGACTGCCATCTTAGCTTATTCGACCGTGCCTTCGTCTCGACTTGGAATGCAGTCTTCTACGTCTTCTAGAGCGATACTTAACTTGGAAAGACATCTTTCCGACATCTTGAAGTCTTGAAATCTCTCCAACTGAAAATAATTCATTTATTTCACGAAAATGCTTACTGGAGAATATTCCTCACTTTCATATATACATATATGCACGGAGAAAATCTATTGGCGGAAGTTTTCGCAAAATTTGCGTAAAGCTGTGACATAGAGTCCTTTGTGGAAACCTTTAAATGCAGTTGAGTAGAACGAATTCTATTGAGAAAAAGAAATCATTTTCCTTCGGTACAAGGACTCGAAAGCTGGACCATTAGGATTAAAATTCGACACACTAACCTCTGCGCTACGAACTCTGCTAACTTTTTTTTCGAGTATTTGACTTCAAATCAGTTACTTAGACTGGTTTTAAACTACCAAGAAACTCTGGGAATCCTATTTAAGTATTTCCCATTTAAGTCGTTTCGGGAATTGATGCCGCTGCGGTTTCGTAATGAGAGAGCCGCAGAGCCGAGAAGGGAGGATGTGTTCAATCAAGCGTGCAACATCAATTCAAATAGAACAGAAATGATTCATTTGACCCTGCCTGTTTAAGTTGGGAGCGAGCGAATGTTGTGTTCCCTTTAAATGAAGGCCATTCAGGACCATGCCCGAAAACCCACTTAAATGGGATTTCCAGTACAATTCTGAACTTTCCCAAAATTCCTATATGTCCTAGATATATGCAAATTTTAGGAAATCCTTCGGCGATCAATTTTCTCCATGTAAAAAAAAATAATTTTCAAGTAGGTCTCGTTCAGACTATCGATTTTTTAGCAAGTAAATAATAACAAAAGTGAATCCTTATGTAAAAATCGTTACATTTATGTTTTCAAAAACCTCTCCTAGAACGTAAATCTGAAACTACCACCCTAGGGTCAAATTGATTTCAATTCTCTGAATCCCTTCAATTATTCTAAATTCATTTAACCTAACACTGAACTCTTACAAATTTCACTGAATTCTTGGAATTCGAGAAATTCTCGGATCTGCTCAAATTCTCTGAATTCCCTGCATTCCCTGATATCTCTGAACTTCCTTGATTTCCTAAATTCCAAGAATTTCAAATTTCATGCATGCATTTTTATGAATTCTCTGAATGACTTCCATGATTTTCAGGTCCTTGAAATTCACCGAATTCTACGAAATAAGAAAATTCAAATGAATTTCCAAATTTCGCTGAATTTCAAGAATTGACAAAATTGCAAGAATGGCAATATTGCATAAATTCAAAGAATTCCAGGAATTCATTTGAATCAAATTCAAAGGAATTCAAACGAGTTCAAAAGAATGTAGGGAACTTAAAGTAATTCAGGGAATATGCGAAACTCTAAAAACTTAAGGAATTAAAGAAATGCAGATAATTCATGGAGTTCGAAGAATTCCATGAATTAAAAGAATTTGATGAATTCACAGTATTTGAAGAATTCATAGTATTTGAAGAATTCGAAGACGTGAAAGAATTCGAAGGTGTCACCGAATTGAAAGAATTCAAATAATTCATAGGAATTTGAAAAATTCCCAGAATTCTAAAAATTCGCAGAATTCAGAAAATTAAAAAAATCGTAGGATTCAGAAAATTAAAAAAAAAATCGCATAATTCAAAAAACTTGAAGAATTGTATGAATTCAAATAATTCGAAAAATTCAGATAATTCGAAGAATTCAAATAATTCAAAGAATTAATATAATTCGAGGAATTCTAATAATTCGAAGCATTCAAATAATAAGAAAAATTAAAAAAAGCAAAGAATTCGAAAAATTCAAAGAGTTTAAAGAATTTGAAGAATTCAAAGAATTGAAAAATTTTAAGAACTCATAGGAATATGAAGAATTCGAAGAATTTAGAGAATTCAAAGTATTCGTAGAATTCAAAGAGTTCGCAGAATTCAAAAAATTCGCAGAATTACGAAAGTTTAAAAGAATCGCAGAATTAAAAAAACTTAAAGAATTTGAAGAATTCAAATAGTTCGAAGAATTTAGATAATTCCAAGAATTTGAATAACTCGGAGAATTAAAATAATTTGAAGGACTAAAATAATTCGAGGAATTAAAATAATTCGAAGAATTCAAATAGTTCGAAGAATTCAAATAATTTTGAAAATTCAAAAAAATCAAAGAACCAGACAAATTCAAAGAATTTAAAGAATTCAAAGCATTTAAAGAATTCAAAGAATTAAAAATTGAAATAATTCGTCGGAATTTGAGGAACAAAAAGAATGTAAAGCATTCAAAGAATTCGCAGAATTCAAAGTATGCAAGGAATACGCAGAATTAGGAGAATGAAAAAAAATCGCAGTATTCAAAGAATTTGAAGAATTCAAATAATTCGATTAGTTTAAATAATAATTTGAATAATGCGAATAATTCGAAAAATTCAAAAAAATCTAGGTATTCAAATAATTCAAATAATTCGAAAAATTCAAAAAATCAAATAATTCGACAAATTCAAAGAATTCAAAAATTGAAAAAATTCATAGCAATTTGAAGAATTCAAAGAACTTAAAGCATTCAAAGAATTCGCAGAATTCAAAGTATGCAAGGAATTCGCAGAATTAAGGGAATTTTGAAAAAATCGCAGTATTCAAAAAACTTGAAGAATTCAAATAATTCGATGAATTTAAATAATTGGATGAATTGAAGTAATTCGAAAAATCCAAAGAATTCAAGAAATTAAGATAATTAAAAGAATTTAAATAATTCTAAGAATTTCACAAATTCGAAGAATTAACTCAATTCGAAGATTTCGAAAAAATAAAAGAATTCGACGAATTCAAAGAATTCAGACAATTTACAGAATTCAAACAATTAAAAAAGTTCGAAGAATTCAAACAATTTGAAGAATTGAAAGAATTCGAGGAAACAAGAAAAAAATCAAAGAATTCCAAAAATTCAAAGAATTCAGACGATTTGAAGAATTAAGATAATTATAATAATTCGGAAAATTCAAATAATTCGAAGAATTCAAATTATTCAAAGAATTCGAAGAATTTGAAAGATTCAAGCCTTCAAAGAATTTGAAGAATTTACAAAAGTCGAGGGACCTAAAGAATTCGAAGAATTCAAAGAATTTGAAGAATTCGAAGAATTTGAAAAATTCGAAGAATTTGAAAAATTCTAACAAATGAAAAAATACCAAAAAACTTCATTACATTCAGATGAATTCACACAATTTAGGGAATTCATAGGAGTTTGAAGAATTCAAAAAAATCCAAACCTTAAAAATATTCCACGAATTAAAATAATGCCACTGATTTGAAGAATACTACGTATTCAAATAATTCCACGAATTTTCCAAGAAAAGAACAAGATCGAAATTTCTTTGACAGTGATAGTCAAGTAAATTCAAGTATTGATTTTATTATTTTTTAAATTAATTTTGATCAAAGTAACTTTTACTTTCTACTGTTTTGCATATACTTTTTCGTAAAAAATTATTATTTTTGGAAAACCTCTCCTTAAAATTATTCTTTGAAGATTAAAAAAAACCAAAAGCCTTAACTCGAGTCTTGCTCGCTTGACCTCGACTTTTCTTGGCATCAATGAGTAAAAGAATTCAGGGGGTTTAGAATAATGTACGGAATTAAGGTAACTTAAATCATTCAATAATTCAGAAAGTTCAAAGAATTGAGAGAAATTTATAAAATTCAAAAGAATTTTGAGAATTCAGAGAAGTTTATGCAATTCAGTTTAAAAGCATCGCAATCAATTTAAAGGAATTAAAAAAAAATACAAAGAATTCAAATAACTCGTGAGAATTCGGAGGGATTCATTGTATGTTCAAAATAGTTCGAATAAATTCAAAATAATTCTAAATAATACACTCAACGAAAGGGGTTTAGAGATCCACATAAATAATTTAAACCATTAATTAAGTCATGGATAAGGTATGAATCAAGCATTGCTTGCATATATAAATAATATTTTTGCAAGGAAAATTGTATCTAAAGTATGATGAATCGAAAGATAATATCAAGAGATGCTCTTATTCTCTATATCAATCCTCAATAGAAGATTTTACTTCATGTATGTGAAAATACATGCATAATACATGAAGCCGCATTCCGCTAGAAAATTCCGCATTCATTCCAAAAATTCGTTTCTCGGCGAAAAATCTCCGTCACGGAAAAGTTGCTAGTCCCTCCGACGAGCTTCATCTCGTCCGTTGGCCAAGACATTTTTTACTGCCTTAATGCGAGGCGGACGTTGATTTATGAAATTCTTTTCTGCGAACTACAAATGCCAGTTGCATCGCAAATAAGGGGCGCGCCGAGGGAGGATGGTCGAAAGAAACTAGTCCGGACAGCCATTAACCCATTTTCAGCCAAATGTGGAAGCGATTCCAATCCAGAAAGATAGCGATTGTTATTTTATAGCAAAAAGCAAATCGAATCCTTCTAGACCAGAAAGAAAGAAATTATATTTCAATCCGGGTAATGAGAGTCTAATGGGGAAAAACCTAATCGTTTTTCAAGCCTCGCTATGGATTTCTGACCGTAATGTTCCATCGCTGTATCCAATTCCAGCAGGCAATGATATTTGAGGTGATCTAGGGTCGACCGAGTTTGTTTTCAATCTCTATCTCGTTCCGCTCCCTGTACCTTTCTGCAAACCCGTATCAGACTTTCGACCAATGCAAGGAGTCTTCTTTCTCTATTCGAAAATGAATTTCTCTCCAGCTTCTGATTCTGCTTCTCTGCAAGCTCTTCTGCTTTAATTTTCACTTTTATAATTCCCTAACCACTTCCGAATTGCATATAAATATTTTCGAAGCTGGTAGTCTTAGGAAGGGATCTATACGAATTGTAGATATACCACCATGAGGGTAGAGAGTGAATTAAATTATGAATTTACTATCAATGTTCGTGGTATCGACTCACCGCAAGATGGAAACAAAAACTAACCCGAATATTTCATATGAAAGAACATCTTCACAAAGTCTGAGCTTTCTCAAATGTTTCGTTCACGGCAATAATAGTGCATACAAAAATAGGTTTTGTAGCCTGCTAGATGTTAATTAGGTCAGCTTTCCCCTCCCAAACTTCTTCCTCCACAACTTTCACTTCACATCGCTCTCTCAGGTACTTCTACTTCTATTACCCTACTTCCCTTCCCCAGCCTTCACATCCCCTTCCCTACTCAACCTCATTTCTAATTATTTTTTCTACTTCTCTTCATTTACACTCACTTCATCTACTTTTCCTCCTTCATTTCACCTCCCTTCATCTTCTTCCCTTCCCTGATTTTCCCTCACTTCCTCCTTTCCCCTCCAACCCAGCTCTCATTTCACCTTTCTTCTCCCAAACTTCTTCCTCCACTAGTTTCACTTCTCATCGCTCTCTCAGGTAATACCCCACCCCCTACTTCTTTTCTCCAGCCCTCACATCCCCTTCCCTACTCAACCTAATTTCTAATTATTTCTTCTACTTCCCTTCATTTACACTCACTTAATCTACTTTTCCTTCTGAATACCACCTCCCTTCATCTACTTCCCTTCCCTGATTTTCCCTCACTTCCTATTCTTCCCCTCCTCCCCAGCCCTCATTTCACCTTTCCCCTCCCAAACTTCTTCCTCCATCACTCTCTCAGGTAATACCCCACCCCCTTTTTCTCTTCCCCAGCCCTCACATCCCCTTCCCTACTCAACCTCATTTCTAATTATTTCCTCTACTTCTCTTCATTTACACTCACTTCATCTATTTTTCCTCCTTCATCTCACCTCCCTTCATCTACTTCCCTTCCCTGATTTTCCCTCACTTCCTCTTCTTGCCCTCCCCTCATCATCCCTCATCTCCCCTCACTTCCCCAACTACCTCCTCATTTCCCATAATTTTCGCTTCTTCCACTCCCCATATTTCCACTCATTTCTTCTTACTTCACCTACTTACCCTCCGTAATTTCTTCTCACTACTCCGTCTTCCCTGCCTATGTTTATCCTCACTTCCCCTACTTTCCCCCAACCGATTTTCCCGTACTCTTCCTTGTTCCCCTTCTTAGAAAAATGTATGAAGGATGGGAGGGAACCCGACCGAAACTATAAGAGTTTCTTCAGGGTGGCTGCTAAACCAGGAAACTGGGAAAAGCGGGAAATTACGGTGAATTTAATTTTTGACAGGGAATTGTACAAATTTTTAGAAAAAAATCTGTCTAATTAGTTGAAGTATCACAAATTTCATATCACAAGATATAATGCAATTTAAAATAAATTCGGTTTCACCTTTTTCTGAATGTTACGTACAATTGTTAGCTTTTTTAAATATAACATAATTCAGTTTATAATGCGAAATTCTAAAATCTCTTTCTGTAGAAATTTTACATTTCAGCTCTTCATTCTTAAGCGCATTCCTAATCAGCAGTGAACATAAATTATTTAATGATTTTTCAAATTTTACTATATTTGGTGTATACTATTCCAATTTGAACCATTCAGTAAAAAAAAACAATTTGAAACTGAATTATTAATTCAGAATGATTTAAAATAAAAGTAATTTAATATCAAAGATGAAAAGTTTTGCTTTTAAAAAAAATGCAATCATTTAATTTTTAATATTTCTGGATTAAAATTGTTTAAAATTACATAATATTGAAAATTTACAAATATGTTGATTGTTTCTTCAATTTAGAGCATTACAAATAATAGCATGGATTTATATTTCTTTAGCTAAAAATCTTTTAACTGTTCAACTTATAAAAGTTTAAAAATTTTCTATTTAACGGCATTAAATATAAAATTATCTACTAATATTGTACTTTGTACTTCTTTGTTCTTCCCGCACATTTGTGCACAGACCTTTTAAGATTAAACGTCAAAGCATCGACAACTGTAATTTGGTGATTGTGAATTCTCTTTTAGTAAAGCTCATTCGGCTTTAACGAACACACTCTCATCACATATATCGTGCTTCGCACTCGATTTTGTCCAAAATGTGAATTTTTCTACATTATGTTTATTACTTTAAAATCAAATGTATATTGTATCAATTTTTGTATTTAATATTAATATTTCAATTTCTGTATTTCTGTATCAATTTCTGATTGATTACTCAGATATTGCAGAATAAAGTACAAATGTATTTATTAAAATTATTTTATTATTCGTTCTTCATTTTGCATTAAATTTTATTCTCGGCTACCCTGAAAATTCATAGTCATGTTTTTACAATATTAAAAAACGTGCGTATCCTATACAAAAAAAAAACAATGTTGTTATTAAATATTTTACTGCAACTTTCGTCGTTTCTCTTTTATTTTCATTTGTTTATTTTCAATCTTGTTTTTTAAGATTCAAACCGAAAATACTCACCCTAGCATAAAGTGATCTTAAGAAAACTTTTAGGTATACTTCAGGCGAAAATCTTTGTTGAATTAGACTTTCTTCTTTCATCCTGACTCGATTGATGTTCAGTATAAACGGATCCATTTTTAGTGTACAAATGGAGGAAATATTAAGAGTGGGATTGAGAAAAATAAAGGGTGGGGAAGTAAGAAAATAAGGTGAGGGGAAGTAGGTGAGGGGAAGTAGGTGTGGTAGGAGAGGGAAAGTGAAGGGAGATGAGGCGGGGAGTAGTGCAAGTAAGGGAAAATTAGGGGCGAAGTATGGGGAAACGAGGGGAGTGGAGGGGAGTGTGTGAAGTAGGAAAATTGACGAGAGGGGTAGTATGTCAAGTAGCGGAAATGAGAGAACAGTAGGAGAAGTATGAGGAAACATGTGAAGGGAGGGGTGGTGTAGTAGGGGTAGTGAGGATAAATGATGGTAGGGCAAGTAGGGTAAGTGATGAGCGATTATGGAAGGGGAAGTAAGGTAATATAATGGGAAGGGACGTACGTGAAGTAGGGGAAATTAAGGGAGGCAAGTAGTCAAAATGAGGGAAAGGGAAGTAAGGGAAGTGTGGGGAAATAAAGAAAGTAGGAGAAATTATTCAAAATGAGGGTGATTAGGAAAGGGAAAGTAAGGTTTGTGTAAGGGAAGTAAAAGAAGGGGAGTATTATTTTAGAAAAATACATTTTTTCCGTGTATAGACGAAATTTTAAAAATGCAAAGCAGAGTGCATGGAAAAAAGAAGGGAAGGAAAGGATGGAAAACTGGTAAAGGAAAAATAGAAGGAGTACGCGTTAAAAAAAAAACTTAGATGCCTTTGCGAGGCATCATCCATGGGGCACAAACGGCGTCGAACGCATGCACCATTAAGCTATGAGGGGGAAAGAAAGATCTGGTGAAGAAAAATCGCTTCAGGAAAGCAAAAAAAAACATAAGCAAATAAAACAAAAGAGAAGTTATGAGAAGAAGAAGTTTTTCACGTGTATTATTATTATTAATTGATTGAACAATTTTATTTTTCTTACACGCAGTGTGCCAGAATGAACTTTTTTTAGACAGGATTCACTTCCCACTTAAATGTTCAGTGGAAACTGCAAATTTTTTATTTAAGCCACAGTAACAACTTTTCTTTATTAACCAATGAATTTGTTTTTTATAACTCATCAAGTGTTCTACTGCTCTAAAGACTCCCAAACTCAATAAAATAAAGATATTAGGATTAGACATACTTCTTTCATCCTGCTTCTATTAATGTTTCGTATAATAGGATTCATATTTAGTGTATAAATAGGGAAAATGAGGGTAGGAGAATTAGGAGAAATAAGAGGTGGGGAAGTAGGAGCGATTAGGGGAAATAAGGGTAGGGGAAGTAGGTGAATTAGGGGTATAGAGAGGGGAACTAGGTGAAGTAGGGAAAATGAGAGGAAATAAGTGAACGAGATATAGGGGAAATGTAAAGGGGGGTGAGGAAAAGAGGAGGGAAAGTCGCAAAAGTAGTGAGAAATAAGGCGGGGAGTAGGAGAAGTAAGGGGAAATAAGGAAAAAGTAGGAAAAATGAGGAGAGGGGGAAGTGTCTGAAGTAGGAAAATTCACGGGAGCGAAAGTATGTGAAGTAGGAGACTGAGAGGGCATTATGGGAAATGAGGAGGAGAGGGGTTATAGGGGTGGGGGAGTAAGTGTAGTGAGGTTAAATGATCGTCGGAAAAGTAGAGCAAATGATGGGAGATGATAAGAGGAAACCTAAAGGGAAATGATAGGTGGGGACGTGGGTGAAGCAGGGTAAATGAGGTGAGATAAGTAGAGAAAATAAGGGACTGATAAGTGAGGGGAAATTAGACGAGGTAAAATAGGGGAAGTGTAGGGAAATGAGTGGAAATAAGGGAAGTAAGAGAAATGATTAGAAATGAATGTGAGTATGGGAGGGAAAGTAAGGGTTGGGGAAAGGAAGTAGAAGAAGTGATGTGTCAGCTCAGAAACCGAGGAGAGGGGGAAGTAGTGGAGGGAGAAGTTGGAGAGATGGGGCAACTAATTATTTAAAATCACGAAAAAATGTTACTTTTTGAATTTTTATGACAGTATAAAAAATGTATTTCTCTTACTCCAACGCACTGTAAATTATTAACGTATATTTATTATACTGATTTATGTCCTGTCTTGTTAAACGTAAGGTTCCTTAGAAAAGTGGCACACTCTAAAAGTGATAATAAACAAAAATATTTCATTATTTATTAAATAAGAAATGTTTCTGTGCCAAAAATAAAAAATTCACAGTTATAAGTCATTTCAGGTTGCCTTGCAGCTATCCCTAAATATAATTCAGAATCCGTTGATAATTAAACTTTTGAGCGATTTTTGTCGGAAAAAGTGCGTCTTGGTACATAGTGCAACGGTTTCAATGACCAAGGCACTTTCAAAGTTCGCCCAAGAACCCTCTCAGTTTTAGTAGAAAGCATTTCAGTAAGTAGCTTTCTTGTCTTCCAAAGTTTGACGCCCCACTATAATTACTTTCTACGCCCCTTTCAATAGATTAATAATGTTCTGTTGTTATAACATCCGATCGCCTGGAGTGAAGGGTAATCAACCTGCACTGTTCTCTGTTCCTTTACAATAGAATCTCTTATCACCCTTCGTGATCATGTAAAATATTATTATATCTGTATGATTTATTAAAATTCATTCGTTAAATAAAGGAGAATTATCCTTCGTTGATCGAAGAGAAAGAAGACTCTATATCAAATTGATTACAATTTGAATTAGTACCTAATTTCACATTCTTCATTTCGTCCACCGTCACACTTTTTTCTATGGAGAAGTGATTAGAAACTAGGGTAAAGGAAATAGGGTAAGTAAGGGAAGGGGAAATAAGGAAATTAAAGAGAATGGGAGGTCGGGGAGAACAATAAAAATAAGAAATAATGAGGGGCGAGGAAGTAGGGAAAGAAATAGGAAATTACGGGATAGGGAGTATGGGTTGTGACGAAAAATGGGGGATGATGAAAAGGCGAAATTGGATAAAATAACGGGTGGGATAGTAGCGGAGTGGAAGTGAGGAGAGGGGAAGTAGGACAAATAATTGGAAATGAGGGGTTGGGGAGTAGGGGACGTTGGGGAAATGGGTGTGGAGGAAGTACGAGGAAATAAAGAGAGGCAAAGTAGGAGAAATGAGGGTGAATGAGGCAACGGAAATAAGGGTGAAGTGAGAGGATATAAGTGGCGGAAGTAGGGGAAGTTAGGCAAGTGTTCTTACATGAAGTAGGGAAAATAGAGGTAAGAAAGTGAATGGAAATGAGGTGAGGGGAATTTAGGCGGAATAAGGAAAGTAAAATATGGGTAAGTGAAAATAAATGAGGGAAGATGAAACAGAGGGAATAAGATGAAGAAAAGTAGGGGAAGTGAGAGTAATTGAGGGGTTGGAAAGTAGGGGAACTGATGGTAAATGAGGGGATGAAAAGTAGGTGTAGTGAAGGTAAATAACGATAGGGGAAGAAGAAGAAGCGAGACGAGATATGAGGAAGAAAGGTAAGGAAAAATGGGTAGAAGAGGTGAAGAAAGTAGTAGGCATTCCCTTTTTCTCGTTTTTTGCTTAAATGTGAACTGAATTAAAAGAACCCAATAAGAAAATCCAACTGTTTTTAGTTGAAAGTTAATTTTTTGTTTTTGAAAAGTCTACTAGTTTCTACAGAATTAAACTACTTTGTTAATATTCCTCTTTTTGGTTGACGATTTATCTGTTTTAGCTACAAGTTCAAATATTGTGTTAAAAATTCATTTCTTTTACTTGAAAATACAAAAATTTTGTTGAAAATACATGGTTCAAGGTTCAACTCATTTCTTGTGAATCAATTTTTTTTTAATTTCATCATTTTGAATGAAAATTCATATCTTTGGTTGAAATTTCATCTATTTAGCTGACAATTATATTCTTTATATAAAACTAATCTGCTTGTTTGAAAATTTGTCCTTTTTGGTTAGAAATGCAACTACTTGTTTGAAAATTAACTTGTTTTCGTTGAGGAATTAACTATTTTGTTGAAAATACAATTTTTATAGTTGAATTTAACTGATTTTGATTTGAAATTAAAATATTTTCTGGTAAAATATTCACATTTACATGTTTCTTTAAGAAGATTTTGTGTACAAAATCAACTGCTTTTTTTCATTAAATTAAAGCGGTTGAGAATTGCTTTTTTTTAATTCGTGTTTTTTTTTACTTTAAATTTAACTGTTTTATTTTTTGTCAAAAACCTATCTTTTCTATATGAAAATTCAAGAATTTTGTTGAAAATGGAACAAACGTGTTGAAAATTGAACAAATTTGTTGAAAATTGAAAAAGTTCGTGGAAAATTCATGTATTTTGTTGAAAATTCGTCTTTTGGTAGAAAATTAATCTTCTCAGTTGAACATTCATTTGTATATGTCAAAAATTCAACTATTTGGTAAAAAATTTAAATTGTTGTGTTAAAAATTCGTCCTCTTGGATTGAAAATTCATCTATTATGGAACACAAGTCATCCTTCTTGGTTGAAAATTCATCTCCTTTGATTGAAAATAAACTTTTTTGTCTAAAATTCAACTTTTTCGGTTGAAAATTCAACTGTCTTCTAAAAAATTCGTAATTTTGGCTTGAAATATCATGCAAGGGATCGATCATTATTTGATAAAAGAAGAGTGAAGCGTCACAGAATCTTTGCGAGCCCCCTTCTATGGGATATTTTTTCCCAAGAGGGGAAATGTGGGGAGGGGAAGTTGATGATGCGGAAGGAATGAGGAAAGAGATGGTAGGGCAAGTGAGGGAAAATTAGAGTGAGTGGGGAAAGTGAGCGGAGGAGCAGTAGGAAAAACTAGGGGAAATTAGCTTTGGGGAAGTGATGGGATGGAAAGTATGGGAATTGAGAGGAAGTGGTTGGAGAGTAAGTAGGGGGGCGTGAAGAACGAAGGGGAAATGCGGAAAGAGAACGTAGGAGGAAATCAGCGGAGGAGAAGTAGAAGAAGTGAGGTTGAATGAGGGGAGCATAAGTAGATGGTGTAAGGGGAATTCGACAGTGTAAGGAGGGAGGGTAAGTATTGGAAATGATTGGAAGTGTGAGAGGGCAGTGAGAGAAGCGAAGGGTGGACTAGCAAGGTTGAGCGGGTAAGTAGGGGAGGAAAATTGATGACTAATGGAGAGAAGTAGGGAAAGGAGTCTGTCGACTGGGGAAGTGTGGAGAGGGGAAAGTAGAGGAGGAGGAATCAAGGGAAGGAAGGGGTAGCGAAGTGATAAATGAAGGAAGGGGTAGCGAAGTGATAAATGAAGGAAGGGGGAGCGAAGTGATAAATGAAGGAAGGGAAAGTAGAGCAGGAGAGAGGAAAGTAGGTGTAGCAGGGGAGGAAAAGTACGAACTTATTTTTTATATTCGCATTTTCTGTGGAATATATCTAGGAAAGACAATGTCTTTCTTAACTGAAAGCAAAGTTACTAGCTTGCTTCTCAAGTGGATCATATGCAAATTGAGTCGCGACAACCGCCAAAAGACTGAATGAGCCGTTGCACGACGGATTTTCTTCGAAGCGAACTTATTATATTCCGAATAATATTGAAGCCTCTCCGTGCATTGAAACGAATAATTTAGCAATTCAAAACATTGTTTATATACCACCCGGTTCAGTGCTCGCGGAAAAAGACGCGCTTTTCACAAACATTCTGGGGTTGTATTTCAATTAGGAATAAACAAAAAATCGTCGGAGAAGAATCACCCGCGATTTCAAACCAATGTATTTTTAAGTTCTTCTACCCTTCAGCATAAAATATTCCCAAATTTTGTTAGGGAAAATATTCTTTCCGAATGAATAGTTTTTTTCCCCTAATTTTGGGTTTAATTTCAGAATGAGGGGGCACTATTTCAGAAAAAATTATGAATCATTCGAAAACGTTAGAGAATGAACAAAATCATATGAAAATGTGCATTTTTTCTTATACGATGACAATAAAATATTCTATCAAATTTCAGCTTGCAATAACAATAATAATAATGCAATAATAATAGTAAGGAGACTAAAAATAAAAGCGTGGGCACAAATATTGAACATAACATGTATATAAGAAAAAATTTTAATATTTACGCCCAACGCTTTTATTTGTTGTCATATTATTTTTATATTATTCTAAGAGAATATTGTCATAAATAATAATAATAAATAATTTTTTTTTAAATTATTTATGTTGAATTGGATTCATTATTAGAACGCTCTAAGTAAAAAGTAGATAATAAGTTAAAAAATTCAGAAAAAACTACGACTTTCTAAATATATTCCAAGAGAAAAATACTGAAAACAATAATAAATTATCTAAATAATTTATATAAATATCTTATTATCAGTATGAGGCATTATTTTATGTACTTCAAACAATTTGTATTTGAAAAATGCAAAAAAAAATCATTATTAGCGCAAAAACTCGCAAAACACAATTTTCCACTTATGAGTTTTTTTGGGACCCTATAAAAAAATGTAGGTGGGTGAAATTGTGAAAACAATTTTTGATTTGTATTCTATGGCTAATCGTGAAGAGAAGTGTGGCGATATGCATGAAAATATTTTTAAAAAAATTTGAACAACCCTAGTGCGCTTGTATGCGCAGCATTTCTAGGGTTCGAACCCTCCTAGTTGCGAATTTATAAATTATATCAATTAAATCGCACCAATAAATTTTTCTTTCTATTTTCAAGTCAGAGGAAAAGTGGGGGAAATGAAGTAAGGAGAAGTAGGAAAAGTGAGGGTAATTAGGGTTGAGGGTAGGGAAAGTGATTGGCAAATTAAGGGGGGAGGTAAGGGGGAAATTGGGAGAGTGGAAATAGGGAAGTGTTGGGAAAATTAAGAGAGGGGAAGTAGGGGAATTGATAAGAAAATGAAGGAAGAAAAAATAAGGGTAGGAAAAGTGAGAGCAAGTGATGGATAGGAAACTAGAGGAAGTGAAGGAAAATTAGGCAAACGGCTGTAAAGGAAATAAGGGGAGCGAAAGTAGGGAACGTGAAGGAAAATAATGGGGGAAGTAGGGGAAATGAGGAGGAGTGAGGTGTGAGAAGTGAGTAGAAATGAGTGGATGAACGGCATGGGAAGTATAGCAAAAGAAAGTAGCGAAAATGAAAGGTAAAAAAGCAGGGAAAATGAGGGTTAGGAAAGTTGGGGAAATGAAGGGAGGCGATGTAGGAGAAGTGATGAAAGGGGAGTAGAAGTGAGGGAAGGAAAACTAGGAGAACTGAAGTGACGAAAACTAGCTAACGGAGGTAAAATGATTAGTAGGGGTAGTGAAAGAAAATTAGGGTTGGAGAAGTAGGGGAAGTAGATAAAGTAAGGAAAAATAAATAAAGTGAATGTAGGAGAAGTTATAAGAAACGAGGGACTGAGAAATGGGAGATGTAAAGGGATGGAAAGTAGGAGAAGTAGGAGAAATAGGAGAAGTGAGGAAACATGATGGGGTATTGTAAAGTGAGGTGAAATATAGGGTGTGGAAGTACGAAGAATTATGGGAGGGCAATTAAGAAAAAATAAGGGGTGCGTAGGGGATGGGAAGTGAGATTTCAGGAGGAAAAGTGTCGGAAGAGAAATGTTTTCTGGGGAAGCAAAGAGAGGGGGAATTAGAGGAGGAAGAAGTTGGTGAAGGGAGGGGAAACGAAGTTTGAAATCTGAGGAGGGAAAGTATTGGAGGGGAGGCTTAAGCAACCTAATTGGCGTCCTAATAGGCTACGAAACTTTTTTACGAACAAATGTTTTCCGTGTAAGATATCATGATACTTCTGCTACAGTTTTGCTAATAATATTCCGGAGGACCAACTTTCTAAACTTTCTTAACTCTTCACCAGTTACTTTCTTGAGGAAGCAGACTGTCACTTTGTGGTTTTATGAGCTATTCTGAAAACTGAAACGGAAATCCCTGCCTCAGACGCTTTGTTGCTCGCAAAGTAACTCATGTTAAACGTACCTTCAAAATTGCTTTCCAGTAATCAAGAAAGATATAATTGCTTTAGGTAAGTTATTTCTCAATAGGGTGTCTTTACATAGATCTGATTGTGTAAGTTTTAATTGCTTTTCATTTTCGTTTTCTCATAATTTCCTGATATTTAGCAGTGGGACAGAGTCATAAAAACACGGCGAAAAGTCCTATTTATTGAGTTTACCAAAATAAAAATGAAATTATTAAAGTTATATTCTAATCTAACCAGTAAAACATGTTGTACAATATTTTTAATTACCTATAGCTTTGATAAACCTTATAGTTTCGGTCGGGTGTCCCTTCGTCGATCTGTCTTACTTCTTTCCAAGGAGGAGAGTAAGAGTAATTAAGTGAGGGGAAGTTACCGGAAAATGAAAAAAGGGGTAATAGTGTAAAATTAGGGTAAATTAGTGAAGGGTGAGTAGGGGAAGGGAGAGAAAATGAGGGGAGTTGAGAAGAGAAAGTGAGGGAAAATTATGAGAGGAAGAGTAGGGGAAGTGATCAGAAATGAGGGGAGAGGCAGTGAGGGCCATTGAAGGGCAGGGAAGTATAGGAAGTGAGGGAAATGAGGGGAGAGGCAGTATGGAAAGTGTGGGGTAATGAGGAAAGGCAAGTAGAGGAAGTGAGGGGTAATTAGGAAAAGGAAAGTAGGGGGAGCGATGTGAAATAAGGAGAAATTAAGTAGAGGAAGTGAGGGGAAAGGAGGGAAATAGGTGAGATTGAGAGAAATATGGGTAGGTGAAGTAGGGAAAACTATGGGAGTGCAAGTAAGGGAAAATGAGGGATGAGGAAATGTGGAAAAGGAGAAGAGGGCTAGTAGGGCAGTGTGGGTGAGTAGGGGTTAGAAATGAGGGGTGGGGGCTGGTAAAGGGGAGTGTTATCTGGGGAAATGAGGAGAGGGGATGTAGAGGAGGAATAATTTGGGGACGGCAAGGGAATAGAAGGTTAAAGTTTAGGGAGGGGAAGTGTGGGAAGTTGGCCAAGGAAAATATGGGAACCCCATACCCACGAAACCCCTTCTTTTAGGCGTACTGCGCCTAATTTCACTATAATTTTTTAATTAAAAAAGACCGCACAAAAGCAGAACAACATTTTGAATAGAAGAAAAATTTGCATTGGAAGAAAAAACTATTTCTTTGAACCCAAGAAGTTTCTTTGACACAAAAGTAATATCTATTCATAAAAAAGAATTTTCTTTGACTGAGAGCTTTTAAAATACTTTGGAACTTGATTTCAGTTTGTACGCGATTCAAATAATCTATAATAACAAATTTTTATGCTAATTCCGTATTTTTATTTGCTAATATGGTCCACCATATTAGATTTTGAATTTTTTATATTATTTATATTGATTTTTATGCAAATGCCACTTATTTTTAGGGAAAAAGTCCGCCGCTTTGGATTCGCTATTCTGATTTGTGTATTTTTAATAATTTTAGTGTTTGTTTAATGTGATGGAGCGGATAAAAATGTATGGCGTAATTTTTATCATGAATAACATGTTAGGGGAGATACGAATTTCTTTAAGATGTAGTAGTAGTAGACATTTATTCGTTTTAAGCCCTTCGTTTAATAAAAAAGTTACGGCGATTCCTTATACAAAATTAATTATTTAATAAATTTTCAACTAAATAGTAAAATTTAGGAAATAAAACAGATCAATTTTGAACTAAAAATGGTGCAGTTAAATTTTTATTCAAGAGAATCAATTTTCAGTATAAAACATAATTTTCTACAAAACAGTTTAATATTGTATGAAATAGTTGAGTTTTCTACCAAATTGTTGAATTTTTAAGCGAGAAAGACGAATTTTCTACAAACTAGTTGAATTTTCAACCTCAGAATATGAATTTTCAACAAGAGATTAAACTTTTAACCAGTCGAATTTTAAACTAAAATCATGAATCTTCAACCAAGAAAATTAACTTTTAAGAAAGTATTACAACTTTCAACCAAGTTGTGGAATTAGCATCCAAAAAATATAAATTTTTAAGCAAAAGGTAATAGTTGATATTTCAACAAAAAAAGATTTTAATTTGAAAGAAAAAATATTTGGATATAACCAACAAAAACAAACTTTCAACAAAATACTTGAATCCTCAACTAAAAAATGTAAAGAATTTTCAACCCAACGTTTTAATTTTTAACCAGAGATTTTATTTCCTACAAAAAAGATGGATTTTCATAAAAAAAGGTTAATTTTCAACCGAACCGGATTCAATTTTATCCAGACAGTTGCATTTTTAACCAAAAAGGTGAAATATCTACAGAAAGAGATGAATTTTTAACTAGAACGAATTTTTTAGTTAAGAAAGGAAAAAAGACAAATTTTCCATAATATAGTTGAATTTTCAACGATGCAATTCAATTTTAAACCAAATAATACAATTTTTAAGCGACAAACATGAATTCATAAACAAGTCCAAAGCCTGTAATTATAAAATAAAATAAAATCATGACAAATCATCAATAGTCATTAAATAGTGAATTAATAATTATTATTATTAATGCAAATGACAAGAAATTATATACTTCAAATTGAAGGAAAATCTTTTATTTTTTTTTAAATGAATAAATTTATCATTTAACATGCTTCATTTCAAACTAGGCATGTTGAATCGTAAAAGCCATTTAATTTTTTTTAACTGTTCCCAAGTGCCATTTCTTTTCAGACATTCAGATTTATCAAAAAAGATCTTTGAACACTGTTACAACTATATCGGAATAATTTGCAGTTGGTGAGAGTAATTTAAAAAAACTTGTTATTGTGTTATCAACAAATTAATGAAGAAAAGTCATTTTTTGGGATTGGCAAGGTTTAGCTCATTTAAATTAATAGATTTTGTATAAAATGTGAGGAATATAAATTTTTTATTACCTTTATTTAAAAAAAGATGCTCTTTGGAAATTGTTTAAATAATTTAAAATAAAAATGCACGGTTTAGCGACTTTTAAATAAATAGGCTCAATTTTTGTTTACGGATTCAACTAGGTATGTTTTTCCGATTCTTTACTATTGATGTTTCTTTATTCTATTATATGATTCTTAACTATTATACTTTGCAAATTGACAACAATTATTCATTAGTTGAACAATTGTCATCAAGAAATTCACAGTTTGGCGATTTTTCAATGAACAGGCTGAATGTTTGTTTGCGGAATCAACAAGGGATGTCTTTCGGATGACTCTTTGCTATGATACTTTCCAAATTGACAAGAATTATTCATTATTTAAATAATTGTCATAAACAAATGCATTTTGTATAAATTTCTTGCCGATTGACAACTATGATTGTTTCTCAATCCAAATAACCCACGTGCTGACGTGCCGACTCAGGACCAGGCAGTGTCGGCCTAGGACCCGGCAGTGCCGACCTAGGGCCATAACTTTGAGAAATATTGCTTCAGCTTCTGGAAGCAGTCATCTCTCAATTTGGGGAAACTGATATCTCAAGCTTCCCGAATAACGATCAGCTGAACATGACAAAAAGTGCAATAAGCCATCCTGCATCTTGATTGGAGATGATTTTCTTGTATCAGTTCCTCGACCTCCTTTCAGGTTTTTATTTCACGCTTCCTGAGCCTCTTCAGATAATTGATCAATTCTCATACACATATACATGTGTGACTCTCACAATTCTTTAATGCCCTTCAAAAGGCATTCTCTTGCCTTTTTCCTTGTTCTCACCTCTCGCACCATCCTCCGTTTGCGTACCTTTATTATTGTTCTCACCTTTTCCTTCTTTCTCACCATTCTCGCCATTCTCATCATCGATACCGGTATCGTCTTCGTTGCGCACCTCTGTCTTCGCCTCATCATCGCCTATATCATAGATCCGCTTGTCATGATTAAAAAATAAGATTTTGCTGTTCAGTATTACTTTTATCGATTTTAAATGGTCCTGTTTTCTTAAGATTTGACCATTTGTATTTATTTCCTAAATTTACAGGAAGAACTGAGATTAGTTTTGAAGACAGCTTACCGGCCTTCAGTGTCTGCCGGACATCATCAAGAGCTTCGAGGATTTACGTCATACAAACAATTCGTATGACAAAAGAATCAATGATATTTCATCCATGATTCAGAATTGGCAAAAAATGGATACAAAATGCATTTGTTTATAACAATTGTTTAAGTAATGGATAATTGTTGTCAATTTGCAAAGTATCATAGCAAAGAGTCATCGAAAAGACATACCTAGTTCATTCCGCAAACAAAAATTGAGCCTATTCATTGAAAAGTAGTCGCCAGACTGTGAATTTGTTTATAAAAATTGTCTAACCAATTAATGGTGATAGGGCGTTCATTTCTCTCATAAATGATACAAAATCTAATAATTACAATGAGCTAAACATTGCCAATCCCAAAAAATGACTTTTTACCATTAAATTGTTTCTAACACAATAACATTTTTTTTTAAATTATTCTAATCAACTGAAAAATACTTGCATATAGTTGTAACACTGTTTTAATATCTTCTTTGATCAATCTAAATGTCTTAAAAGGAATGGCACTTGGGAAAAGTTAAAAAAAATCAACTTTGTTGTTAAATACCACATTTTTTAAACAAAAACGGGTACTTTTTTTGCTCCACTGTGCGACTGCGTAAAACTTCTAAATGCCTACGACATAGGAGAAAGTGGTCCTAAGTCGGCACTCTAGGTTAAGCCGGCACCCTCGTGTTTCTCAGAGATGGCGCGCGTGTCGGCTTAACCACTTTGTCGCATGGCAGGTTGGTAGACATGGACGTAATTTACGCTGATAATTTTCACTTCAATTCTTGCTTGACAAAGTGAGCGGTGTATACATTTTTCGTGCAAACGGAATTCCATTTTCTTTCACTCTTGTGAAGCAGCTACAGGTGTGTGAATATGTTGAAAAGTTTAATCGATTAAGTGCGTTGTTTTCTGTGTTCTGTATGATTTCCCCTGATAAAGTCGATTTTTCATTTGGATTTGTTTCGTGTGCGTAATAGCATGAAATGTGTAAACATTCGTAGTGGCCCTGAGTCAGCACGAAACAGTTGGTCCTGATTCGGCACTTTTTTTGTTGCTTTTGTTGTTATTTTATTTATTTTTTGTTTAAATTCCATGTCACTCGTCTCTTGTTGGTATTTTTTAGTTTGGTTGTGTTTTGGCTGCACGTTGCTTATCTTTGGTAGGTTTCCATCCTATAAATAAAGTTTGGCAATATTTTTCATGTTTTTTTTATTTTGAACGGTTTAAATTTGTCCATTTCCTCCTAAAACTGATATAACCTGCCCTTTTTCTTGCATTCGAGCGGTAAAAAATAACGTGCTGACTCAGGACCAGGGAGTGCCGGCTTAGGATCACCATTTTGAGAAATAGCAAAAATCGACTTCTTCACTCTGCGCTGCATTACGACCACAAAAATCACTCCACACTGCTCCGAACGACACAGAATTGTAGATAAAGGATCGTGGTACCTGACCAAGGGCATTAAAGCGCCATTAAATCCTGTTTACCCTCTGTTTGTGACAAAAACTCTTACTGTGCTGACTGAAAACCACTCTACCCTATATAATATTTTCTTCGAATATCATTTTAGAAAAGGTAATCAATGGTACTCGAATTCATAACCAAATAAATCATAATAGATCATAGTCATAAGTAAATCATAACCAGTTTATAATTTTAATAATTTATCCTAATCCTCGCCAACGGCCATACCACGCTGAAAAAACCAGTTCTCGTCCGATCACTGAAATTAAGCAGCGTTGGGCGCGGCTAGTACTTGGATGGGTGACCATTCGAGAATACTGCGTGCTGTTGGCACATCGTGGGTGTGGTGATTCTACACTTTTAGTTATTTACTACAAGAAACTATCCACCTAGAAACACTACCCAAATCGCCCAGGTACACAAACTCTTTCACCGCCTGCACCGCCTTTCCCTTCCACTTCCACTCCCCTTCCTTATCCCTTCCACCTCCTTTTCTGAAAACCATAACCTTGGACTTTTCCGCATTCAGTTCTAACCTGTTCTTATCCAGGTATCTTCTCAACCTCTTCATCATTTCCTTTAAGGCCTCCTCGCTTTTTGCCAACAACACTATGTCATCTGCATACGCTAGCGACCAAATTCTAACCCCTCCTATCCTGACTCCTCCTACCACTCCGGCCTCCAGCTTGCTTTTCATATCCGCAATTAAAATCGCAAAAAGCGTCGGGCTAAGCGGACACCCTTGTCTTAACCCCCTATCCATCCAGAATCCCTCCGAAATCCCCTGTCCTCCTCTTACCTTATCTTTGGTTTCTTCATATATCTCCCTTACCCTCTCGATCAGGCCTCTCTCCACTCCCCTCTCCTGCATCGCCTCCCACAACCTCCCCCTATCCACCGACGGAAACGCGCCTTTTAGATCCACAAAAAACGCGTACACTCTCGATCCCTTCTTCCCTAATTCTCTATCCACCACGTGCTGCAGAACGTAGATATTGTCTATAGTACTCCTACCTGCCCTAAAGCCCGCCTGCGTCTCTGGCAATATTCCTTTCCCCTCGACATCCTTCCGCAGCCTCTCCGCTACTACCATCGCGTATACTTTATACGCCGTATTCATTAGCGTAATCCCCCTATAATTTTCCTGCCTATCCCTCTCTCCTTTCTTATACAGAGGCACTATTAATCCTTCTCTCCACCCTCGTGGGAATCCCTCCCCCCTCCATACTTTCTTCACTACCTCCTTCAGCCTGTCCCTAACCTCCTGTGTACTAAACAGCCATGCTTCGTTCTCTAGCCCATCCAGCCCTGCTGATTTTGACCTTTTTAACTTCCTTATCTGTTTCTCTATCTCCTCGTCATTCAACTCCTCCATCTCTGCCTCCCCCGTTTTTCTACTCCCATCATCTCTCTTCCTTGAATCTGAGCCCTGAAATGATTCTTTAAAAAACTACCTCCACTCCTCACTCCCTATCTTGTAGCTTATCCCTACTCTACGCTTCCTAAACCTATTTATTATCTTCCAGACGTCCCCTTCTGTCTTAACATTTCCTAACTCCTCCTCCATCTCTTTCTCCTTTTCCTGTTCTTTCTTCTTACACATCAATCTAAACCCCTTCCTCATTTCTACGTACTCCTCCCTTTTCGCAGTACCCTCTTTCCACTTCTTATACTTCCTGTTCACCTTTCTTTTCATCTTTTTACATTCCCTATCCCACCACGGCTTCACCATTCCTTTCTTCTTCTTTTTGAATACCTTCTTTTGCACGCACCCTTTCACTTTCTCTTTTAAATCCTCCCATATCTCTTCCACCGTCTCCCCTTCGAAGCGTACCTTCCCTAACTGCTCCTTATATTTCTCTATCGCCTCCCTCGTCCAGCTAACCCTCTCCCCCGTCGACACTTCTTCCCCACCTTGCCTTCCGCCGTTCTCACCCCTTATCCACAACCCTAATGGCTGATGGTCTGATTTTACCCTCCCTTCTACTGCGAATCTCTCCATCTCCTCCCACCCTTGCATATTCATAACTACATAATCTATTACCGATACCCCCACCTTACCTACGTATGTGTATTCTCCCTCTTCGTCCCCAGTTGCCATACCATTTGCCACCGCCCAGCCTCTATCCTCCATCCAGTCCCTTAGAATCTCCCCCTCCTTATTTATTAACCTATCCTTTGAGTTCCTTTCGAAGCTCTCCCCTTCCCTGTAAAGGCCCCCTTCCCTCCCCATCCTCGCGTTAAAGTCCCCACCCAGTACCACCATACCCTCTTCTCTTTCACCTAACAGGTCTTCCACCCTTTCTTTAATGTCACATAAAATGGTCACATAAAAGAGAGAGTGAGGAGGGCAAATGTGGTGATGAGGCAGGTGTGGGGGTTGGGAAAGAAGTTATTCGCAGATGATTTTGTAAGGAGAATGAAATTGTTTGACTCACTAGTGATGAGTGTGCTATTGTATGGAGTAGAGGTGTGGGGGTGGAAGGAAAGCGAAGAGGTAAATAGGATACAGGAGAGGTATGTAAAGTGGA
>CAKNYM010047517.1:72557-103352 GCA_932195095.1 Andricus curvator | reverse complement strand
CCAGCCACAGTGGAGGGGGCCACAATAAAAGAGAAAGCAGGAATGTACATCGGGTGTCCATATATATTTCACATGAACTCATCATATTTCTTGTACATAAACATTCGATGTACAAAACTGAACAAAAAACTATTGCTCCCTATTCCAGCGCGTGCATAAGCATCTTGCGCGAACTCTAGAACGTGATGCACTTCAAGTCAGTAATTCTGATATTCGCTAGAGACAAACAATTGCGAAGCAACGTGAAGTTCTCAAAACATATCACCCTCACTTGTTCAGGGATTCCCTCGATTCTTTACAATTCTCAATAGTTTAAAAACTATTGATCGTACAACATTTTGCCAAAGTAGTTTTTTGTTCAGTTTTGTACAAGAACTGTGTACATACGATGAATATGATGAGTTCAGGATCACCCTGTATATGCCGGGTCTTATGGATTGGGATAAACATGGTTGTGCCTTCTTTTCCTAAAATAGGCATCATCTTTCAGGAGATGCCTGCTTACCGCGATTGGTCTTAATGTGGCCTCCTACTCTTCATCTGCGACTTGTTCATGCAGTGGTTGGAGAAGCGATCTGCGCTGATATCTAGCGACAGATAAGCAGCGTTATTTCGCAACGACCGTTCCGAAAGATACCGAAGCTCTGGATATTTCGGGCACCACAAACCCTAATAGCACGGAGCATTCCTGGAACGTAGCCGGAACGTGTAAAATGTTCGCCGCTTGGGAACGTTCCAAACATAAATTAACGTTATTGTTATTATTATCAATAAATATCGCATAAACCGTAAGTGATAGGTCAAAACCGATGTCAGTTTATGATACGGATACCATATTATAGTGTAGTATATGCGGCACTCAAAACTCAAGAATAACATCCATTCTTACTTATCTATCACGTGTTACAAGATAATTATTGTTAAGAATCACAATAATGGAAGGTTCCCGTCAGGTCCCATTGAAATGTTCCTGGAACGTCCCACTGGAACGATCCCAATGGTCGGACATTTTACACGTTCCGGGAACATTCCATGCTATTACGGAAGTGTGCATGCGTGCCATGAAGCCGCTGCGAACAGGGATAATGCTGGCATTGTAACGGGCCAGTAAGTCATCCTTGAGTGGATCCGTCTACTCAATAGTACAAGCGCATCGCACCGGTCCCTCGTCATGTTCCCATCCAAATTATATATTTATATAGGCAAAATAAAAAAAATCAACACAATGCGCTTAGAGTATATTTACATGACACCGGATTTCTTTCCGCCAGGTGATCCGGTGGCTTTTGATTGGTTGCGGAAATTCCTGCAAACAATTAGGAGTTAAACTGAACCGATATAAATGAATATCTTATGCTGGAAATTGATCTTTTGTTCACACTTATTTTTATGTTTTCCAAGCTTTATCTAAAAAAAATACTAAAATAGACCGTCACGCCGCCGCCGCCCGCGCCGCTGCCGAGAAGCCAGAACCTGAGACTGAACCTGTGAAAAATCGAACTGTGAGCATAAAAAGTGAAATAACTGTAGAAATAATTAATGAATCAAAATCTCCCGAAAAAGGCAATTGAGGTTCATCCAGTCAACTTATCAAAGCTACATGTCCACTAAACTGGTAAAAATGTTACACTTTTCATGTTTCCTATATATGCTGTGTCGAGGTTCTAAAACATGGACAATGTTTATGCGCATACATTTTTTTTAACCATTCTTTATTAATTGCAAAAGTATTAACCTTCGAATACAAGTTTTAAAGTTTTTTGAACATTTGCTCATGATTTTTGACTTTTTTGAGCGGTTTGCGGCAAAAACGTAATAATTCTTGTTAAGAATCTTGAGATATCATGATTTTTTTGACGAAAACTGACATTTTCTTAATGGGGGGCTATACATCGATTTTGGGGTATACCAAATCCTCAAAGTTTCATTAATATATATTATTTTCTGTTAAAGAACTCATAGGTTTCCTTTTGTATACCAGGAAACTTCTGGGTAGATATATTTGTTTGATGAAAAATATTTAAAAATGTTTAAATTTAACATCAAAAACAAAAATCGGAAGGAATTAAATTTTAATTTTTACGGTTTTTAAATTAAACAAAAAAATCCAAAATCAAATATCTCAAATCTCGCAGAGTCGATTTATGTTGTCTATTTATTTTTAATAATTAAGAATTTTTATTTAGTTTAACGTGAAAAAAGTTGACCATTTTAGAAAATAAGATTTCCGCAATACCCTTAATAGTGTGAAAATAGAAAACTAATCTTCATTTGAATATATAAAATGTTTATTTATTTTTGCAAACTGAAGCCATCAGATGCTGAGATACTTTTTTCATATTTCCTGTAATAAAACTTTTCTTTTATCTGTTTTTGAGCAAGGGGGGCTGGGGCATTGAAGAGAGATTTAAACCTTGCGAACGATAATATATTGACTTTTTACTGTAATTACAAGTTATTTGTAGGATTTTCATTTGAATTCGGATTGCAAACAGTATTACATTTTACTTTTATATTTTCTTCAATTCATTCATGGTGTGGATAATTTTGGTTTACATGTTGTTTACATGTACTGCTCTATAATTTTTTAAGATTGGTTGATATCCTATAGGAGTTTCCTCAATTTCATGTTTGTCCAATTCGAAGACCGAGCCACTGTTAATGTTTATTTTCGCACGTTTCAGCTTCATACGAGCATCTCTTGTATATATTCCACGAACAGTGGTATTATTACGCTCAAAAACTGCCACGACGTCACCAGTGGACGTTGTTAAAACATTTTGCTCTTCAATTGGCATGGGCCCAAGAGTATTACCTCGTACTCTAAAAAAAATTGGTTTTTCTGCAGGAAAAGTGTATCTGCGAATTTCGAATACCCGTTGTGGATTCTTGTTGAGAATAAGTCGAACAGAACTAAGTTCTTCATGGTCAAATCCAAGTATGTACCAAGAACGATGCCTTCTAGGAGGAGACCTGGGCCTGTCACGAAGAGAAGGCTCAACAGGATGAAGAGGCCTGTCAGGAGAAGGATTTCTTTCAGGAGACTTAGAAGTGCCAAAACGAGGATCGCAAGGGATAGGGTCGCCATTAGGTAGACAGTCGAACTCTAAACTTAATGCTGCAACAAAAAACAGAGTATTAATTTTTACTTAAAGTAAAAAATCATATGTTGGAATTGACTGTGAATAACTCTCAAATGGAAATGCAGACATGACTGACAGCGCGCGAGACGGCGAGTGCAGAACTAACGGTTATACCGTTTGTATAAAAGGAGCTAGAAGATAGTCTACGCGTAAAAAGTAAAAATATTTTAATTATTTTTTTCAAGTGGACGTAGAAAACTGATTGTGGATAAGCTCTTGTTGAATCGGAAAATTTGGAGCAGAGTAAATGATAATTAAAAAGTTTGTATTAAAAGCAATAGTTTGTAACAAGGCAAAATTTTAACCCCAAAAAATAGTATTTTATATACTTATTATTTGAACTCGGGTACCCTCCGCTGCGTGGCACGATACTACAGGGGCATATTTTAAGTTAGATTTAAGAATTTAGAACTAATTCGTAGTCGTTATTCTTTTTTTTGCTATGATCTTGTCTCGAACTTCAATCAACGGGGCACATCGAGGGATTTTGGAACCCTGATACGCACAAAGGACTGAGATTCGCTTGCTGCCGTCGTTATCTAAGGCCAGGGATGACTCCAGATTATTTTCCCTAGGCTTTGGGAATGAAATTAGTAGCCTCCGAGCTATACCTTGGTCTGAACCAGAAATCGTTATGTGGGAGGAAGTCCTAACATCATATAACAGGGCCCTCGACGCTACGACACTGGCCGAGAAGCCATCCTCCTCAAGACTCCCGCGATGGGATGTGAACCAGGTCTGGTCGTCCCCGATTTTTTGCGTTATGTTTTGCCAAATGCGGACAACTCTCGTGTCAGAGAGGAAGAGAGCTTCCTCATTTACCGGAAATGCTTCGGATTTACTCTTAGATATTTTTGCTTAATTGCAGCCTTGAATTCAGCTACCCCTGCACTCCTTTTCGTTTTGGCTGCACGGAGAGTACGAGTCGAGCGGCACAGCACGAATCACACAGCAGAGCCCAGGATGTAACCAATCGGCGCGGACCTGTGGGGACTTACCCCAAAGGTGGACGAAACGACGCGCTCGACAACGTACAAGCCACGTTCTCAGTCGTTCAGAAGCCACACAGGGTGGTACCGCTATCGCGTCTTCTAACGACTTGCATTTCTCTTGTATAATCAGTTAAATGTACATTCAGTGACATTTTGAGTTAGAGGTAAGGTCATCATCGTTTCGCCGCGAGTTTTGGGATTCCTCGCGAATCCTCGTGTCCGTATTATGGCACGCTGTCCGGGATCTTTTGAACTAAGTTTTTGCGTGTTTCTGGCATTTTTAATATGAAGGACACGAGGACCCTCTCGAGACTCTAGGGTCTCCGGCTTAGTTAAATTTTTGTATTTTATTTTTGTGAAAGAATCAGTAATTTCGTTGTTTGCTCTCGGTATTGCCATGTTGAAACCTTTATTCCGCCTGGTTAGCGGAGTCGGCGCCATTTCCGTGCTATCGACGCCATTTTGGCCTCGTGACTAAAGTAGATTTTGTCTCGAGGTTTCGCAATGTCGGCAACAAATTCACTGCTTTCCCCATTCATTTCAGCTTGTACTAATTAGGAAATTAAATAATTGTTTTCTTCAATGTGTGCTATGCGAACCCCTGGAGTTCCGGCTGAACGACTCAGCACCGCGTAATTTAACCCTTATTTTCTTTTGTTTACGGCTTTTTGGAATGTTCGGTATGAAAGTGTGATCTGAAAATAACATTTATTTACTAATATCTGGTATTACTTTGGCGTTTATGTATTTTTTATTGTTTATGAAATAAAAAAGTATTAAAAACCTTTTTAAAAAATCGGATGTAAAAGATGTATGCAGATTTTATCAAATTTTCATTTATAAAAAAATTTCAAATATGATGAAAATAATTGTAGTTTGACAATTAATTTATAAACAGGCACTGTTATTTGTCCTACTGAGCCGCGCCGTACTATAGAAGACCTGAAGTTTAAATCACTTTTTGGGAAGGTCGTTTTTTATTTTTTTCATCAACTTCAAAAATATATATTTTTTTTTATTTCGAAATGTATCTTAAAGCAAGTGAATTTGGGCGACGAAAAGTTAAATCGGTGAATTAGAACACAAGATACGTTATTAAAAAAAAGCTGTCCAAATACTGAAAGTCTCATATTTCCGCCAGTTTTTCGAATTTTCGAAAAATATTTGGTGCGATTTTTTTTCACCACTAAGCAATCATATATCCTGAATGACAGCCGAATCTCATTCCGACACGAAAATTCCCGTGATCAATTGACGTGGACTCCACGAGCTATTGATATTTTTGATTGAATGAAATATTTATAATTATTTATATTTTTGTATTCATTTATTTTGTTAATTTTTTGTAATTGATAGAAAAAATATGCTAAGATGTAAGTATTCGTGAAAGACTTCGAGACTGCGCATTTCGGGTACTAAGGTGCCGGATTCAGAGACTACATATGCTGCCCTATGTTTTAACATGAAACAACGCATCCAATTTCGGGTAATAAAATAGTTTAAAAATGAAGAATAAAAGTAAATGTGTTTAACTCGAGTGAGTTGTAAATTAATTGAAATTCATTGTTGATTTCTCTTAACACAGAAGAAAGGGAAAAAGGGCCGTTAAAAAGATATTCAAAATTCAAAACAAAATAAAAAATTTGAATTATCTTGAAAACATTTAGAGGTACGCGTCAAATAACAACATTTTTATTTACTATATCTACTGTAGGGTTTCATTTCGCGCTTCGAGATTGATAATGTATTTACCTCGCGCTACGCGCTCAGAAATTTGGTGATTGTGAATTCTCTTTTCTTGAAGTTATTTCAGCTTTAACGAACACATTCTCAAAACGTGTCTCATGACACGTCTACTTTAAAAACAATTTTGTTGTTAAACATTTTATTGTACCTTGTGTCTGTTTGTCCCCAATTTGTTTATTTGTAATGTCATTTTTCACGATTAAATGTCTATTTCTTTTTTTCGTAGTTTGTGCCGTTTTTCCAAAAATTTTATTCTTTTATTTTTAATGTTGTCCTTACGAATAAAACAAAAACTATGCGTCAAATCAAAAAGAGATTAATAAAGAATTTATATTTGGGCCGCCGCGCCCCCGCGCCACAATTTTTGTCAATTCACTTTTTTTGGTATCTTGCATAGTTTGACTGAAAAATGGAATTTTTGATTCTTTATTATTTTTTCTGGGGTCAAGATTTGAATTTTCGATTCTTCAAAGACATTCAAAAAGTTGTTATGATAATCTTGTAGGGATTTCGAAGAGCAACGTTTTTCTTCTCGGGGCTTGTTTACATATCGTGCGTTGTTCGGCTTAAAATGTTCATTTTCGTTTGTTTCTTTAGATTTTGAAAATGCGCATACTTGTTACGGAGTTGTATGTGTGTGAACAATTCATTTGTTTGCAACATTAAAGGTAATGTCACCAAGAATTTTGTTATTTAAAAATCAAACTTTCTTCTTAGAAAAATAATTCTTAATTTAAAAATAAACATTTCACTGCAATTATCACAAAGTCTGAAATGTAGAAGCGGGCATTGTGTTATCAGTGATTTATTAATTTAGAAACCCTACACATTGGTCTAAAACCTTCTAGATTTAGCAAGGACATAGACCATGGTTTTAACCTGGAAAAAAACCATGTCGGTAAAAGGAATCTTGCGTTACAACGCTCCCTGCCCCTCTATTCTAATCCTAAATAAAAGAAGTGATGTTATCAAATATCCCGAAAATATTGGAAACATTGTTGTCAAAAATCTAATTGACTTTTGAATTACTTGAAATTTTTTTAAGTATTAGGTACATTTGTAATTTAAAAGTGAAATCCGCTGTTAACTTCTAATTTGTATACAGACTGCTAATTTATTTTGTGATCGTCACGGCAGAAAAATTTTTCCATGTACTTTGAAATACAGATTTAATGGCTTATGAAAGGATTTTAAGGAATTTTACAGAATTTTCATGGATTTCAACTGATTTTAGAAGACTTCAAGAAATTCAAAGAAACTTTCACGATTTTGTAAACGTTTTCAATGGGTTTCAAATTATTTCATAGAATATTAAGAAATTCCTAAAGGTTAAAAAGACCAAATTCCAAGTGATTTTCAAACATCTTAAGAAATTGGAGAGGATTCCTAGGGATTGCAAAATATTTTCATAGATTTGGATGGTATTAAGGTTTTCAAGTAATTTCATCAGGTTCAAAAAATCATACGGCATTTCAAATTATTTCAAGGGACTTCATGCTTTAGAGAAGTGAATGGAAAAACTTGAAACTTCACTAAATTAAAGTCTGAAATCTCCATTTTAGAATGAGACCAAGAACATATTCACTGGTTCTCAAATTATCATTAAAATTGTGGAAGTGTGCCCAATCGACTGTCTGTTACAAATGTACCTAAAGTTATAGATTTTATATTAAATTATTTAATATTTACCAATAGAATTAAGAAAAACGGCTAAAGTGATGAATACGGAGCTGGAGGCGATCCTCATTTTCAATTAAAGATGATGCTGTTTTACAATAAAATTCATTAACGACGTGACTAATTAACATTTAAAAAAATTTTGCTTTATATGAACTATTGGGGAAAATTAATTCCAGTGATAAGGAAGTGTGATTGTGAGTGAAACACTTTGTAGATAACGCATAAGTACCTGGGTGGAGATAACGTTGGATCAACAATTATTTGTACATTATCATACTGAATCAGAAGAAGAAATAATAATTCTTTTACCATTTATTGACGGGATGCAAAGTTTTTGTTCAAATAGTGAAAAATGTTAATAAATTAAAAATTTAATTTTGCTTAGTTAATATTCCTTACCGGTAGTTTTATATTTTCATAATCTCTTGGGTTGCTTTTGATTAAAAACAAAATTTGAGACGGTGATTCAGCCGCCACAGCGGCCTCGAAAATCGAAAAAAAATCGATTAAAAACGCCTGTTAGGTAGGCAGTTTGTTTGCATGCTTCTGGTCACTTCCGGGGGTCTGAACGGTGATAAAAGGTCAGAAGGAGACCACCTTAGCATAAAAGAAGACGTTGGACAAACAGATACACCTATCTAAAACCACCAGCCAGGGGTATAATAATCCTCAATTTGAGGAAAATTCACGTCTGAGTAGCTCTCTGCTCTTCGCGTATACATTCAACGAAGACCGAGGATTCACCACGTGGAGGTGGCTACTAATCGAATCCCACCCACTCCCTGCACAACCAACCAACCATGAGGGAGTTACCTATTAGTGAACTGGTGAAAAATCTGCTTTATTCAGGATTTTTGGTAAATCTTTGTTGGACTGAAGCGTGTTTCTAATAAAAGCGTCTCTTGACTCCAGACCAGATACTTTAAGAGATGCCCGTGTTACTAATTTCAAGGTCCTCACAAATGCTTGAGTATGGCATGGAAACTCGGGCATCCTTTCGACAAAATCACAATCTTCCAATGCCTTTTCCAGTTCCTGGTCTGATATATCTCGACTTTTTAATCAGTTCTACAGCTTGCGCTCTGATAGTCTTTCTACTTTCGGAAAGCATCGTCAACATCAAGTTTTCAGGAAGAAGAGCATACCCGTTATTTTGGATATAATGGTCAATTGCAGCTGTCCTAACATCCTCTGGTAAGCATCTTGACAGTTTTATAGTCTGTCATGCATGTTTTCTTGCATAGTAGAACTGCCAGTTTCTTTTGATCATGAACCATAAGCAATTTCGGATCAATTTTAGGTAAGACAGCTGTGGCTGCTTTAAAATTTACTATTGGTTTCTGTTCACAGGTTTTCTTCTGCTTAGCAACCGGGCCAGTGAAGAAATTAGGACCACTTGTTGTTCCGTCAAGAGGCAAGATAAGGTGCCTGAGAGGCAATTCGTTGAAGCGGAACAAACAAATCTGCCAGTGCAGACTTTTACCCAGGCGGTTTTCAATGAGAGTGACAGCTCCGTCTATGCCTCCTGTATTCAATAGTGTGCCATCGGCACCAATAACTTTTAACTGGCTCAAGTCATGATTATTTGCTTCAAGAAACTCTAAAATGCTATCAGCAAGTTGAGATGCAAGACCACCAAGAGGAGTCTCATGATGAATGTACATTGCACCTGGTTCCGACACTAATGATATGTGCTCCTCGCCGACTTTCCTTTTTGTATCTGACCCCAGTGTAACATTTCGTTTTCCGTCGAAATAAATGCCTAATAAAGGACCTTAGAGAATTTTCTGTGATTCAGTTGTTTCAGCCTTCGCTGTTTGCGCTCTCTCCTTATTTTATTTGGATCAATTGCTTTGGTAGTGCGATCCTTATTGATGAGTCCCAAATCTTCTAGTGTATATGTGGAAATAGCAGCTGCTGCTGCATCTGAGATTCAGAAACGAACGGCTACTTTTGCTACTAGACTAGAGGCATTCTTGCCCGCACTTGTAGTTTGGAACGAGAGCTCGCCTGCAAAGTAAAGTCAGAATCCAGTTCAGATGTATCACATAGATCCTCCTCATCCTCATTAGACGAGGACCCCTCTGGTCAGTAATGAAAGCGTGTTCCCTTGCAGGGATTTTGCATTCAGGAGAACACCTGCAGAGTAGTGTGTTATGAAGGTCACACCGGCATGCTGCAACTTCAAATATATTATTTGCTTTAGAAAGAAATTCATGTTTCCGTTTGAGAAAGGCAGTGGATTTCCTTCTTGAACGTGAATAAGCATTTTTGGCGAGGTATGATTCATTTAACTTCTTAATTTTGTTCTGAAGTGATTGATAGGCATTGTGGGAATTGATGCCCTTACCCACAGTTTCTCTAGTTGCTCAGCAACAACACGAGCTACGCCATTATTGGCTGGCTGTTTCGTATTTCCTTGGCCCTCAATTAGCTCATACCGAACGTGTAGTAGGCACCTGACAACATCCCCTGTTGTGAGAAGTGTTCGTCCATCGAAATCAGAGGTATCACCCACGATTTCGCATTCTCTCTCTGCCCTACTGACAACCGGACACTAATCCCCTCACTTTCCCTTCTCACCCAACTTTATTTTCCTTCACTTGCGCTGCCTTCATTCCCCCATCACTTTCCTTGCTGCCCCTCCCATCATTTACTGTTACTTCCCCTCCATGAAAAAAATATGACAGACGGATGACAACCCGACCCATACTATAAGGGTTTTTTTGCCGGGGCTGTGAAAGCCTCACAACTATGAGAAGTTAAAGAATCAGATATCTATAAACATCTTATACAGTTGTTCAAACAACTTATTTTCCTGTAGTTCTCTGGTTTGGACAAGACGCCTTTCTTCGGTAGGAGTACAGTGTGTCCTAACATCATTCACTATGGAATGGGTGTCGCCGATTTCAAATATGAGATCATAATGTAGGTGAAGGTTCTTAATACCATCTAATCCTGCAGAAGCCAAGTTCTTCGTGCCCCTCAGTGTTTTGTTACCTTCTTCGTCAGGGCTTGATGGACATTCCTCCGCAAATATTATCTCGTTGTCGACCTCGTAAACCCTTCACCAAAAGGTCTCGAACTAGGTAGGGTTGGGCCGATTTTTGACGGAAACAGGGAGATCTCTGAAGAGGCGCGATGGGCCAGTCTTCTTGCTGAGTTGATGCAAACTTCGTCTGATCTTCTGATCCATCATCGGTTTTAGCTTTCGAATTAAATCAGCCCCTGCTCTCCCCGCACCATGACCTGAACCATGGAGGGTCCAGAAGACGGACTCTACCGAGCGATCCTTATGGAGAGCTGCATCTATATCCGCCAGGTCTTGTGGCTTACGATGAACATGCTTGTGCCTTTTTTCGCTAAAATAGGCATCATCTTTCAGAAGATGCCTGCTCACCGCGATTGGTCCTAATGTGGCTTCCTAATCTTCGTATGTGACTTGTTTTTGCAGTGGTTGCAGAACCGACCGTTCCGAAAGATGCCGAAGCTCTGGATATGTCTGGCACCACAAGGTGTGCATGCGTACCATGAAGCCGCTGTGACCAGGAATAATGCTGGCTTTGTAGCGGGCCAGTAAGTCATCATTGGGTCGATCCGTCTACTGTATAGTGTGAGCGCATCGCACCGGTCCCTTGTCATGTTTCCATCCAAATTATATATTTATATGGCCAAAACTAAAAAAAATCGAATCATAAAAAAAAATTGATTAGCAGTTCGAACTTGAAAGTTCATTGCCTCACTACCCGATTCAGGTATTGTTTCTAGGTGGATATTTACTACCATGTGGACCCACCACACCCACGACGGGCCAACAGCACGCACTATTCTCAGTGATCTCACGAGAACTGGTGTTTTCAGCGTGGTATCGCCGTTGGCAAAAACAATTGTATCATAACGAAGGAAACTCTTTTTGTGACTACCTTCACTCACACCCGTGAACATAATTCAAAATAATGAAGGAAAACAAGTTAATTTCTAAAGTTCATGTTACTCACCTACTTTGTACCGATAAAACATAGCTATAGAAATCGTCTATGATAAACAATATTTTCTTAATGAACTCACCTAGTGAATGGTCTTCTTCAATGAAAAAATTGGTGTGACCGAGTGACACCGGCAACAATACTAGTCTAATAACCGATGCAGTTATCCATTTTCCTTTCTTTATGGACAGTCAATACATTTTTCGATTTGAAAAATGTATTGCTTAAACGTATTGCTTAAATGTCGACTGAACTGCTAAAAATGTTACACTTTTTATGTTTTCTATATCTGCTGTGTCAAATTTCTAAAACATGGACAATTGTTATGCACATACATTTTTTTAACGATTCTTTATTGATTACAAAAGTATTAACCTTCGAATACAACTTTTCAAGTTTTTTGAACACTTGCTCATGATTGTTGACTTTTCTGAGCGGTTTGCGGCGAAAACGTAATAATTCTCGTTAAGAATCTTAATCTATCATGATGAACAATTAAATTTTAATTATAACGGTTTTCAAATTTTTAAAAATCGAAAATAAAATTTCTCAAAACTTGCAGAGTCGATTTATGTTCTGTATTTCTCTTGAATGACTAAGAATTTATATTTAGTTTAACGCCAGAAAAGTTGACCATTTTAGACAAGAAGAATTCCGCAATACCCTAAAATGTATGAAAATATAAAACTAAGAAATCAAGTAATGTAATTTTGCCCTTAAAATTAATGAGAGTTTTAAAGATCCTTTTAAAATATGTAGAGAACAAGTAAAAATATTTCAAAATATGAAAATATCAGACTATTTTACCGATTTTTTATAATCTTATCTTCATTGTTTCAAAGTATGGTCATTTTAATATTTCAAAATATGAAAATAACAGAGTAGTTTACCGATTTTTTTAATCCTATCTTCATTGTTTTAAAGTATCGTCATTTTACAGTAAGATAAATTGAACAAATTTTTAAACATAAGGTTTCTAAAATTCTTTAAACAATAATGAATGAATAGTTATTTGGAATTAAACCCGTTTGAAATCTAAGATAGTTAACTGAAGCACAAGTGGCTTCATTTGAATACATAAAATGTTTATTTATTTTTGCAAACTGAAGCCATCAGATGCTGAGAGATTTTTTCATATTTCCTGTAATGAAACTTTTCTTTCATCTGTTTGGGGACTGGGGAATTGAAGAAAGATGTAAACCTTGAAAACGATAAAACATTGACTTTTAACTGTAATTACTATTTATTTGTAGGATTTTTACTTGAATTTGGATCACAAACATTATCATATTTTACTTTTCATTTTCTTTAATTGACTTATGTTGTGGATAATTTTCGTTTACATGTTGTTTACATGTACTGCTCTATAATTCCTTAAGATAGGCTCATGTCCTATAGGAGATTCCTCAATTTCATGTTTGTCCAATGCGACAACCGAGCCACTGCCAATGTTTATTTTCGCACGTTTCAGCTTCATACGAGCATCTCTTGTATATATTCCACGAAGGTTTGTATTATTACGCTCAAAAATTGCCACTACGTCACCAGTGGACGTTGTTAAAACATTTTGCTCTTCAATTGGCATGGGGCCAGCAGCATTAAATCTTACTCTCAAAAAAATTGGGTTTTCTGCAGGAAAAGTGTATCTGCGAATTTCGAATACCCGGTGTGGATTCTTCTTGGGAATAAGTCGAATAGAACTAAGCTCTTCAGGATCAAATCCAAGTATGAGCCAAGAACGATGCCTTCTAGGAGGAGACCTAAGCCTATCACGAAGAAAAGGCTCGGCAGGAGGAAGAGACCTGTCAGGAGAAGGATTTCTTTCAGGAGTATTAGAAGTGCCGGGACGAGGATCACAAGGGATAGGGTCCCCATTAGGTAGACAGTCAAACTGTAAACTCAATTCTGCAACAAGAAGCAGAGTATTAATTACAAACTTAAAGTACATAATTATATGTTGGTATTGACTGTGAATAACTCTCAAATGGAAATACAGACAGCGCGCGAGACGACGACTGCAGAACTAACGGTTATACCCTCTGTATAGAAGGAGCTGGAAGATAGTTTACGCGTAAAAACAAAAATATTTTTATTCTTTTTTTTCAAGTGGACGTAGAAAACTGATTGTGGATAAGTTCTAGTTGAATCGGAAAATTTGGAGCAGAGTGAATAATAATTAAAAAGTTCGTATTGAAAGCAATACTTGCATGCATAAGTATATGGCTTGTTGATATAGACATAAAAAGCTTTATTTCTGCAATTGATTGTTTTTGGCTGAGAATTATGGAGAATTCAAAATTCTGCTCAATAATTTCTTAGCAATTCTTGACAATAAAAATGGAAAAACTCATGAAATAGTATGCTGTTTTGAAAACAAGCTGCCATCAAAAAACTTTTTTTATGCCCAACAGCGTCCGCCCAAATATTTTAAATAAAAAAATGTTTATTTGATAGATTTGTATTTTAAAAAATGTTTATTAGGACGTTCGGAATGCATGAACAAGTTTTTAATTTCCACTAATTCATTAAATACTTTCAAATTGTATAAACAATTTTTATTTTTCTAGTACTTATATTTTTGATTAAATAGCTTATTGAAGAAAAAAAACTAAAAACTTCAGCAATTTTTTATCAAATTTTTAATTAATAATTTTTTATCACAAAAAAAATTTCACGCTTTATTAGTTTGTAACAAGGCAAAATTTTAACCCCAAAAATTAGTATTTTATTGACTTATTATTCGAACATGGGTACCCTCCGCTACGTGGCACGATACTACAGGGGCACATTTTAAGTTAGATTTAAGAATTTAGGACTAATTCGTCGTCGTTATTCCTTTTTATTTGCTATGATCTTGTCTCGACCTTCAATCAACGGGGGACATCGAGGGATTTTGGAACCCTGATACGCACAAAGGACTGAGATTCGCTTGCTGCCGTCGCTATATAAGAATTGAGATTCTCGTGTTGAATCTCGTTCCAGCCTTTCCGCTTGCTGTCTCCAATAGTCGTGGAACCTGGCTGGAAACCTTGAATGCATCCAGAGCCCAGGATGACTCCAGATTATTTTCCCTAGGCTTTGGGAATGAACTTAGTAGCCCTCGAGCTATACCTTGGTCTGCACCAGATCCTTATGTGGGAGGAAGTCCTAACATCCCATAACAGGGCCCTCGACGCTACGGCACTGGCCGAGAAGCCAGCCTCGAAACTCCCTCGACGGGATGCGAACCAGGTCTGGTTGTCTCCGATTTGTGGCGTTATGTTTTGCGAAATTCGGACAACACTCGTGTCAGAGAGGACGAGAGCTTACTCATTTACCGAAAATGGTTCGGATTTACTCTTAGATATTTTTGCTTAATTGCAGCCTTGAATTGAGCCACCCGAGCACCCCTTTTCATTTTGGCGGGACGGCAGAGAACGAGTCGAGCAGCACAGCACCAATCAAACAGCAGCGCCGAGGAAGCAACCAATCAGACCCGACATGTGGGGACTCACCCCAAAGGCGGGCGAAATGACGCGCTCGACAACGTACAAGCCACGTTCTCAGTCGGTTAGCAGCCACACAGGGTGGTACCGCTATCGCGTCTTCTAACGACTTCCATTTCTCTTGTAAAATCAGTTAAATGTAAATTCAGTGACATTTTGAGTTAGAGGTAAGGTCATCATCGTTTCGCCGGGAGTTTTGGGATTCCTCGCGAATCCTCGTGTCCGCATTATGGGACGCTGTCCAGGATCTTTTGAACTAAGTTTTTGCGTTTTGCTGGCACTTTTAATATGAAGGACATGAGGACCCTCTCTAGACTCTAGGGCAGGGGCCTCCAAACTTAGATCCTTTCTGAGAGGTCATACATTCTCTCTCAGTTTCTTTCGCTTTGCTCTCAGTATTGCCATATTGAAACCTGTATTCCGCCTAGTTGGCGTAGTTGGCGCTATTTCCGTGCTATCGATAATTTTGGCCTTGTGGCTAAATTATACTTTGTCTCGAGGTTTCGCGATGTCGGCAACAAATGTACTGTTTTCGCATTTCTTTTAGCTTGTACTAATTAGGAAAATGAATAACTGTTTTCTTTAATGTGTACTATGCGAACCCCTGGAGTACCGGCTGAACGGCTCAGCACCGCGTAATTTTACCTTTATTTTCTTTTGTTTATGCCTTTTTGGAATGTTCGGTATGAAAGTGTGATCTGAAAATAACATTTATTTACTTAAATCTGGCATTAATTTGGCGTTTATGTATTTTTTATTGTTTATGAAATAAAAAAGTATTAAAACCCTTTTTTGAAAAATCGGATGTAAAAGATGTATGCAGATTTTTTTAAATTTTCATTTATCAACAAATTTCAAATATGATGCAAATAATTGTAGTTTGACGATTAATTTGTAAACAGACACTTTTATTTGTCCTACTGAGCCGCGCCGTACCATAGAAGACCTGAAGGTTAAATGACTTTTTGGGAAAGTCGTTTTTCAATTTTATTTTTTTCATCAAATTAAAAAAATATATATATATTTTTCGAAATGTATCTTAAGACAAGTGAATTTAAACGTCGAAAAGTTAAATCGGGGAATTAGAACACAAGATACGTCATTTAAAAAAAAAATCTGTCCAAAAACTGAAAGTCTCATATTTCCGCCACTTTTTTGCATTTTTGAAAAATATTGGGTGAGGTTTTTTTTTCACCACTAAGCAATCATATATCCTGAATTACAGCCGAATCTCATTCCGCCACGAAAATTCCCGTGATCAATTATTGACGTGGACTCCACGAGCCGTTGATAGAAAAAATATGCTAAGATGTAAGTCTTCGTAAAAGACATCGAGACTGCGCATTCCAAGTACTAATGTGCCGGGTTCAGAGACTACATATGCTGCCCTAAGCGTTGATATAAAAAAAAAACGCATCCAATTTCGGGTAATAAAATAGTTTAAAAAATGAAGAATGAGAGTAAATCTGTTTAGAGGTACGCGTCAAATAACAACATGTTTAGGGTTTCCTCAAGGGGGATGATCCTCGGCCACCTCGACCTAAACAAGTAAGTAAGTAAACAAGTAAGACCCTACAGTATATAATGAATATTGATAGGCACAAGTATAAGCAAAAATAATCAAGTCGAATTTTAATATAATAATACTTATCGTGTCTTAACTATTAATCAATTTAATTTAATATTTTACATGCATTAGTATTTTAAATTAATGATTATCGACTGATAATGTATTTACCTCGCGCTATGCGCTCAGTCATTGTCCATCCTCCACATTTTTGAATAGGGCTTTTAAAATTAAAGGTCAAACTATCGACAACTGAAATTTAGTGATTGTGAATTCTCTTTTGTTGAATCTCTTTCAGCTTTAACGAACACATTCTCAAAACTTTTCTCGTGAGAAAGAAAGTTAAAAGCCAATTTTAAGATCTAATTTAAAAACAATTTTGTTGTTAAATATTTTATTGTACCTTGTATCTGTGCATCCCCAATTTGTTTATTTGTAATTTCATTTTACACGATTAAACGTCTATTTCTTTTTTTCGTAGGTTGTGTCGTTTTTCCAAAAATTGTTATTTTTTTTATTTTCAATGTTGTCCTTACGAATAAAACAAAAACTACGCGTCAAATCAAAAAGCGATTTATAACGAATTTATATATCTTTTTTGGGTGAACAATTTTTGTCAATTCATTTTTTTCGTAGCTTGCATAGTTTGGCTGAAAACTGGATTTTTTGATTTTCCATTATTTTTTGTGGGGTCAAAATTGGAATTTTCGATTTTTCAAAGAAATTCAAAAAGTTATTATGATAATCTTGTATAATGCGCATACTTGATACGATGTTGTACGTGTGTAAACAATTTGTTTGTTTGCAACATCAAAGGACAAATTCGCAGTAGAGGGGAGGGTGGAATCAGACCATCAGCCACTAACACTAAGGATATGACGGGAGGGTGGCGGAAGGCAAGGTGGGGAAGAAGTCTCGATAGGGGAGAGGGTGGCCTGGACGAGGGAGGCGATAGAACAGTATCAGGAGCAGTTAGGAAAGGTACGCTTCGAATGCGATTCGGTGGAAGAGATTTGGGAGGATGTGAAAGAGAAGGGGAAAGGGTGTATGCAAAAGAAGGTATTTAGAAAGAAGAAGAAAGGAATGGTGAAGCTGTGGTGGGATAGGGAATGTGAAAAGATGAAAAGGAAGGTGAAGAGGAAGTACAAGAAGTGGAAAGAGGGTAATGCGAAAAGGGATGAGTACGTAGAAATGAGAAAGGGGTTTAGATTGATGTGGAAGAAGAAAGAACACGAAAAGGAGAATGATCTGCAAGAGGAGTTATGAAATGTTAAGAAAGAGGGGAACGTCTGGAAGATAATGAATAGGTTTAGGAAGCGTAGAGTCGGGGTAAGCGAGAAGGAATTTATTATAATTTAAGGAAGTGGGATGGTGGGAGTAGAAAAATGGGGGACGCAGAGATGGAGGAGTTGAATGACAAGGAGATGGAGAAAGAGATAAGGAAGTTAAGAAGGTCAGAAGCAACAGGGCTGGACGGAGTACAGAACAAAGCACGGCTGTTAAGTACACAAGAGGTTAGGGAGAGGCTGAAGGAGGTAGTAAAGAAAGTATTGAGGGGGGAGGGATTTCCAGAAGGGTGGAAAGATGGGTTAATAGTGCCACTGTATAAGCAAGGAGATGGGGATAGACAGGAAAATTATAGAGGGTTTACGCGAATGAATACGGCGTATAAAGTATACGCGATGGTGGTGGCGGAGAGGCTGCGGAAGGATGTCGAGGGGAAAGAAATATTGCCGGCAAAGCAGGCGGGCTTTAGGGCGAGTAGAAGTACTATCGACAATATCTATGTTTTGCAGCACGTGGTGGATGGAGAATTAGCGAAGAGAGGGTCCAGCGTCTACGCTTTTTTTTATGGATCTCAAAGGCGCGTTTCCTTCGGTGGATAGGGGGAGGTTGTAGGAGGCGATAGAGGATAGGGGAGTGGAGAGAGACCTGATCGAGAGGGTCGGGGAGATATATGAAGAGACCAAAGATAACGTAAGACGAGGGGAGGGCATTTCGGAGGGATTCTGGGTGGATAGGGGGCTAAGGCAAGGGTGTCCGCTTAGCCCACCGCTTTTTGCGATTTTAATTGCGGATATGGAAAGTCAGCTGGAGGCCGGGATCGTAGGAGGAGTCAGGATAGGAGGGGTTAGAATTTGATCACTGGAGTATGCAGATGACATAGTGTTGCTGGCAAGAAGCGAGGAGGCCTTAAAGGAGATGATGAAGAGGTTGAGAAGGTACCTGGATAAGAACAGGTTAGAGCTGAATGCGGAAAAGTTCAAGGTTATGGTGTTCAGGAAAGGAGGGGAAGGGATAAGAGAGGGGAAGGAATAAGAGAGGGGAAGGGATAAGAGAGGGGAGTGGGAATGGAGGGGAGAGGCAGTGCAGGAGGTGAAAGAGTTTGTGTACCTGGGCTTCTTGTTTTGGAGGAGTGGGGGAGTGGATGGCCACATAAAAGAGAGAGTGAGGAGGGCAAATGTGGCGATGAGGCAGGTGCGGGGGTTGGGAAAAAAGTTATTTGCAGATGATTTTGGAAGGATAATGAAATTGTTTGACTCACTAGTGATGAGTGTGCTATGTATCGAGTAGAGGTGTGGCGGTGGAGTGAAAGTGAAGAGGGGAATAGGACACAGGAGAGGTGTGTAAAGTCGACACTGGGGTTGGCAAGGAACATGCCTAATTATATTGTCAGGAGGGAAACGGGGAGAACGAGTGTAGCGATTCTAGCGGGGAGTCGGGCGTGTAAATATGAGGAAAAAATTTTGTCTTGAATAAGCTGGTTAGGGAGTGTTTGTGGGAGAAAGAGAACAGGAGAGGGGGTGGGAAAATGGAGGTTGAAAGGGATAGGTATTTTAGAATGAGTGGACTGCAGATGGATGAAGTGAGAAAGGTGCACGAGTACGGAAGGAAGGTATATGAGTTGGTTAAGAAAAATGGCTTGGAGAGAGAAAATCTATCTACTGCTGATTTATCTTGTGATCGTCACGGCAGAGAAATTTTTTCATGTTCTTTCAAAGACAGATTTTATGGCTTATGAAAGAATTTAAAGGGATTTCACCAAATTTTTATGGATTTCAACTGAATTCAGAAGACTTCAAGAAAGTCAAAGAAATGTTAAGGATTGTGTAAAACTTTTAAATGCACTGTTAAAAATGTTTGGAATTCTCCAACACTTCTACAATACAAGCGTAAGGCAAAATTGCAAACACGGTATTGGAATGCCGAAATTGCAATACATGTATTGTAAGCGTCGTAAATCGTGAAGTCACCGTCGAGAATTCCAATACATGTATTGTAGCGTTTATATCGCTGCATAAGCCGTTGCATTTGAAAACTACAACATTATGTATTGTAGGGTTTCAAACTATTTCATAGGATATTAGGAAATTTCTAAAGTTTAAAATTAGTTATAAAATGTTTCAAGGGATTTCACAATATCTTAAGTTATTTTTAAAGATTTCAAGATATTTTGCCAAACTTCAAGTGAGTTTCAAACATCTTAAGAAATTTGAGAAGATTCCTAGGGATTGCAAAATATTTTTGTAGATTTGGATGGTATTAAGGTTTTCAAGTAATTTCAGCAGGTTTGAAAAATCATGAGGCATTTCAAATTATTTCAAGGGACTTCATGCTTTAGAGAAGTGAATGGAAAAACTTGAAACTGCACTAAATTAAAATCTGAAATCTCCATTTTAGAATGAGACCAAGAACATATTCACTGGTTCTCGAATTATCATTAAAATTGTGAAAGTGTGCCCGCTCGACCGTCTGTTACAAATGTACCTAAAATTATAGATTTGATATGAAATTATTTAATATTTACCAATAGAATTAAGGAAAACGGCTAAAGTGATGAATACGGAACTGAAGACGATCCTCATTTTCAATTAAAGATGATACTGTTTTACGATAAAATTCGTTAACAAAGTGACTAATTACCATTTAAAAAAATTCTGCCTTATATGAACTCTTGGCAAAAATTAATTCCAGTGATAAGGAAGTGTGATTGTGAGTGAAACATATTGTAGATAACGCATAAGTACCTTGGTGCAGATAACGTTAGATCAACAATTAGTTTTACATTGTCATACTGAATGAGAACAAATCACTTTTTTACCATTTATTGACGGGATGCAAAGTTTTTGTTTAAATAGTGAAAAATATTATTGATATGAAAATTTAATTTTCCTTATTTCAGTTTCCTTACAAGTAGTTGTATATTATCAAAATCTCTTCGGTTGCTTTTGATTAAAAACAAAATTTTAGACGGTCTGGAAATTGTTCTGGTTTCAAAAACCTCATCTGAAATTGTCAAATTTAAGGAACTCACCCACAAGGAGCACTTTTTCTCAGCTTTGGTTGGAGATCGAGACGGTGATTCAGCCCCCACAGCGGCCTGGAAAATCTAAAAAAATCGAATAAAAACGCCTGGTAGGTAGGCAATTTGTTTGCACGCTTCTGGCTACTTCCGGGGGTGTCAACGGTGATAAAAGGTCAGAAGGAGGCCACCTAGGCATAAAAGAAGACGTTGGAAAAACAGATACCCCTATCTTAAACCACCAGCCGGGCGTATAATAATCCTCCATTAGAGGAAAATTCACGTTTGAACAGCTCTCTGCTATTCGCGTGTACATTCAACGAAGACCTAGGATTCATCACGTGGAGGTGGCTACTTATTGAATTCCATGAACTCACTGTCCAAACAACAAACCATGAGGGAGTTACCTATTAGTTAACTGAAGAAAAATCTGCTTTAGTCACGATTTTTGGTAAATCTTTGCGGCACTGGAGCGTGTTTCTAATGAAACCGTCTCTTGACTCTAGGCCACATACTTTAAGAGATGCCCGTGTTACTAAGCGCACGGTCCTCACAACTGCTTGAGTGTCGCATGAAAACTCGTGCAACCTTTGGAAAAAATCAGTCGAAGAACTCTGTTGGGAAGAAACAGCATTGTAGATTTCAAGCAGGTATTTTTGGTCCGTCCTAAGCAATTTCGGATCAATTTGAGGTAAGTCACCCGTGACTGCTTTAAAATTGACTATTCGTTTCTGTTCACAGGTTGTCAACGGCTTAGTAACCGGGCCAGTAAAGGAATTAGGACCACTTGTTGTTCCGTCAAGAGGCAAGATAAGTTGTCTGAGAGGCAATTCGTTAAAATGCAACAAACAAATCTGCCAGTGCAGACTCTTACCAAGGCGGGTTTCAATGAGAGTGAAAGCTCCGTCGACCGCTCCTGTATTTAATGGTGTGCCATCGGCACCATTTCGTTTTCCATCGAAATAAATGCCTAATAAAGGACCTTAGAGAATTTTCTGTGATTCAGTTGTTTCAACCCTTGCTGTTTGCGCTCTCTCCTTATTTTATTTGGATCAATTGCTTTGGTAGTGTCATCCTTATTGATGAGTCTCAATTCTTTTAGTTTATGTGTGTAAATAGCAGCTGCTGCTGCATCTGATATTCCGAAACGAACGGCTACTTTTGCTACTAGAGGCATTCTTTCCCGTATTTGTAGTTGGGAACGAGAGCGCTCCGGAAAAATAAAGTCAGCATCCAGTTCAGATGTATCTCTCAGACCCTCCTCATACTCATTAGACGAGGATCCCTCTGGTTAGTAATGAAAGCGTGTTCCCTTGGGGGGATTTGGCATTCAGGACGACACCTGCCGAGTAGTGTGTTAGAAAGGTCACACCGGCATGCTGCAACTTCAAATATATTATTTGCTTTAGAAAGAAATGCATGTTTCCGTTTGAGAAAGGCAGTAGATTTCCTTTTTAACGTTAATAAGCATTTATGGTGAGGTATGATTTATTTAACTTCTTAATTTTGTCCTGAATTTATTTTACAGGCATTGTGGGAATGGATGCCCTTACCCACAGTTTCTCTAGTTGCTCAGCAACAACACGAGCTACATCATTATTGGCTGACTGTTTCCTATTTCCCTGGCCCTACATTAGCTCATACCGAAGGTGTAGTAAGAACCTGGCAACATCCCCTGTTGTGGGAAGTGTTCATCCATGGAAATCACAGGGATCACCCACGATTTCACATTCCCTCTCTGCCCTACTGACAACCGAAGACATGATGGCATGGAGATGTAAGTGGGAAGACGTCAAAACAACGACAGTGTAGTAAAAACCAGTAATTGATACCAAAGCTCTCTCGAAGATTCTGAATACGCAAGCGCGCTGTGGCTGAAGTGTCATAGCTCCCTCCTATCGTCCACTGCTGTGACCAACGATTCGTTTGGCAACTTCAACATTTTCGTATAAATACCTAATTTCTATGCACTTTTTACTCTATAAAATTGAGTTTATATCTGACTTTACGTTTGTCGTACGTGTTTTTTCATGCCTATGTGGCCTCCTTCTGACCTTTTATCACAGTTGACACCCCCGGAAGTGCCCAGAAGCTTGCAAACAAATTTCATACCAACCAGGCGTTTTTAACCAATTTTTTTCATTTCGAGGCCGCTGTGGGGGCTGAAGATATTGTCTGATCGAAATGAAATTTGGCACAGTTAATAGTATTACCGGATAGAACATTTTTTGCACAGTTCCACTCAATTCTTGTCCACTCATTGCCATACTACCTCTTTCCCTCCCTTGCCAGCCCCCTCATTTCCCCTACTTTCCCTCGCTTATTTCCCACCACTCTATATACCTCTTCAGTCCTTATTTCTCTCACTTCCCCCGCTATCCCACCCTTCATTTCGCCTACTTCTTCTCCCCTCACTTACACTCAATTTTGTTACATTCCACCATTATTTCTCCTTACTTCACATCTCCTACTTCCCCTCCTATAATTCCCCTTACTCCCCTAACCATACTTTCTCCTGCTTTTCTAATCTTTATTCCCTCTTACTTTCCTTTCTCCCCTCCTCTCAAATCACCTCCCTTCCCCTTCATACCCACCTTTATTTCGTTTCACTTTCGCTCTCTTCATTTCCCGACCACTTTCCTTGCTGCCCCTCCCACCATTTCCTGTTAATTCCCTACCTTGAAAAAAATACGACAAACGGATGGAAACCCGACCGATATTAGAAGGGTTTCTGCCGGGGCTGTGAAAACCTCACAACTTTTAAAAGTTAAAGAATAGGATAGCTATAAATATCTTTTGCAGTTGTTCAAAGAAGCTATTGTTCTGTAGTTCTCTGGGTTGCACAAGACGCCTTTCTTTGGTAGGAGTATAGTGCGTCCTAACATCATTCACTAGAGAATGGGCGTCGCCGATTTTAAATACGAGATGATGATGTAGGCCTGATGATGGTCTATAAAAGTAAACTTCTTCCAACAAAGGTTCTTCATACCATCTAATCCTGCAGAGGAGAATTTCTTCGGGTCCCTCAGTGTTTTCTTCACCTCTTCGTCAGTGATTGATGGACATTCCTCCGCAGATGTTATGTGGTTATCGCAAAGCTCCTTGGAGCGAATGATATTCTCAGTGTCTTCCTTAAGATGACGTTGAACTTCGTAAACTCTTCTCTAAGAAGTCTCGACCTACTCAGGGTTGGGCCGATGTTTGACAGAAACAGGGAGATCTCTGAAGAGGCGTGATGGGCCAGTCTTCTTGTTCAGTTGATACAAAACCTCGTTTGACCTTCTTTTCCATCATCGGTTTTAACTTTCGAATTTAATCAGCCCAAGCTCTCGCCGCACCATAACCTCAACTATTGAGGGTTCAGAAGCCGGACTCTACCGAGCGATCCTTATGGATAGCTGCATCTATATCCGCCAGGTCTTGTGGCTTTTGATAAACCTGGTTGTGCCTTTTTTCCTAATATAGGCAACATCTTTCAGCAGATGCCTGCTCACCGCGATTGGTCCTAATGTGGCATCCTACTCTTCGTCTGTGACTTGTTTTTGCAGTGGTTGGAGAAGCGCTCTACGCTCATACCTAGCGAGAGACAAGCAGCGTCATTTCGCAACGACCGTTCCGAAAGATGCCGAAGATCTGGATATTTCTGGCACAACAAGGTGTGCATGCGTACCCTGAAGCCGCAGTGAGCAGTGACAATGCTGGAATTGTAGCGGGCCAGTAAGTCATCATTGGGTCGATCCGTCTACTCTATAGTGTGAGCGCATCGCACCGGTCCCTCGTCATGATTCCATCCAAATTATACATTTGTATGGGAAAAACTAAAAAAATCGTATTATAACGAAGGAAACTCTTTTTGTGACTACCTTCACTCACACCCGTGAACATAATTCAAAATAATGAAGGAAAACAAGTTAATTTCTAAAGTTCATGTTACTCACCTACTTTGTACCGATAAAACATAGCTATAGAAAGCGTCTATGATAAACAATATTTTCTTAATTAACTCACCTAGTGAATAGTCTTCTTCAGTGAAAAAATGTGTGTGACCGGGTGACACCCGCAACAATACTAGTCTAATAACCGATAGCCTACAACCGGGATCAATGAATGTATATGGTAGCGTACGTAATGTATGTGTAGAAAAAGGGATAGATTTCGGATAGACGGTTGAACCGGGGACTTTTAATTGGTTGCGGAAATTCCTGCGACCAATCAGGAGTTAAACTAAACCGATTTAAATGAATATCTTATTCTGGAAAGTGATCTTTTGTTCCTACTTATTTATATATTTTCCAAGCTGTATGTAACAAAAAAACTAGTCCGTCACGCCGCCCGTGCCGCCACCGAAAAGCGAAGAAGGCGGCGCACAGTTACGCCACCCGCCGCCGATCAAAATTGCTCAAATCGCCGCCGCCGGTTAAAAGTCTGTCGGTACAACCCTATAATTTCAAACCACTCAGAAAGCTGCGTGTTGTCTTCGTCCCACAACCTTGTTTCAGCACGCGTTTCTGATCAATCTATCCAGCAATCAGCCTAGGTAAAGAGCTTCACAAAGCCATCGTACTTCACGATTCACATATGCACAGTATTCACAAATTCTCCAATAAACACAGTTGGTGATCCTAAATCCAATAATGCACCAAAGCGAATGATATATTTTTGAATCCAGTCAACTTATCAAAGCTAAATGTCGACTGAACTGCTTAAAATGTTACACTTTTTATGTTTTCTATATCTGCTGTGTCAAATTTCTAAAACAAGGACAATGTTTATGCACATAAATTTTTTTAACGATTCTTTATTGAGTCCAAAAGTGTTAAACTTCGAATACAACTTCTGAGCGGTTTGCGGCAAAAACGTAATAATTATCGTTAAGAATCTTAAGATATCATGATTTTTTTCTGAAGACAACTGACATTTTCTTTTCGCTGGGGGGGGGGGGGTATAAATCGATTTTTGGGTATACCACATCTTCAAAGTTTCGTCAATATATATTTTTTTCTGTTAAAGAACTCATAGGTCGTTCTTCGTTTTGTACACCAAGAGACTTGCGGGTAGCAATTTTTTTTATTACAAATATTTTTTAATTTTTAATTTTAGCATAAAAAGAATGGGAAACAAGTAAATTTTAATTATTACGGATTCCAAATTTTAAAAAAATCCAAAATAAAATTTCTCAAAACTTGTAGAGTCGATTTCTCTTCTGTGTTTATTTTTGATGAATAAGAATTTATATTTAGTTTAACGCGAAAAAAGTTGACAATTTTAGAAAATAAGACTTCCGCAATACCCTAAAATGTATGAAAACAGAAAACTAAGAAATCAAGGAATGTAATTTTGCCATGAAAATTCATGAGAGTTACCGATTTTTGTAATCTTATCTTCATTGTTTCAAAGTATCGTAATTTTAATATTTCAAAATATGAAAATATCAGACTATTTTAAGGATTTTTGTAATCATATCTTCATTGTTTTAAAGTATCGTCATTTTACACTAAGATAAATTGAACAAATTTTTAAAAATTAAGTTTCTAACATTCTCTAAACAATAATTAATGAATAGTTATTTGCAATTAAAATCATTGGAAATCTTAGATAGTTAAATGGAAGCCCATTTGCTTCATTTTAATATATAAAATGTTTATTTACTTTTGCAAACTGAAGCCATCAGATGCTGAGACATTTTTTTCATATTTCCTGTAATGAAACTTTTCTTTCATCTGTTTGGGGACTGGGGCATTGAAGAAAGATGTAAGCCTTAAGAACGATAAAACATTGACTTTTAACTATAATCACTAGTTATTTGTAGGATTTTTACTTGAATTTAGATCACAAACAGTATTATATTTTACTTTTACATTTTCTTTAATTGACTTATGTTGTGGATAATTTTCGTTCACATGTTGTTTACATGTACTGCTCTATAATTTCTTAAGATTGGCTCATGTCCTATAGGAGATTCCTCAATTTCATGTTTGTCCAATTCGACAACCGAGCCACTTTCAATATTTATTTTTGCACGTTTCAGCTTCATACGAGCATCTCTTGTATACATTCCACGAAGATTTGTATTATTACGCTCAAAAATTGCCACTACGTCGCCAGTGGACGTCGTTAAAACAGTTTGCTCACCAATTGGCATGGGCCCAGGAGCATTACCTCTTACTCTCAAAAAAATTGGTTTTTCTGCAGGGAAAGTGTATCTGCGAATTTCGAATACCCGGTGTGGATTCGTGTCGGGAATAAGTCGAATAGAACTAAGTTCTTCAGGGTCAAATCCAAGTATGAGCCAAGAACGATGCCTTCTAGGAGGAGACCTGGGCCTATCACGAAGAGAAGGCTCGGCAGGAGCAAGAGACCTGTCAGAAGAAGGATTTCTTTCAGGAGAATTAGAAGTGCCGGGGCGAGGATCACAAGGGATAGGGTCCCCATTAGGTAGACAGTCAAACTGTAAACTGAATTCTGCAACAATAAACAGAGTATTGAGTTTTACTTAAAGTACAAAATCATATGTTGGTATTGACTGTGAATAACTCTCAAATTGAAATTCAGACATGACTGACAGCGCGCGAGATGCCGACTGCAGAACTAACGGTTATACCTTTCGTATAAAAGGAGCTGCAAGATAGTTTAGGCGTAAAAAGTAAAAATATTTGTATTATTTTTTTCAAGTGGACGTAGATAACTGATTGTGGATAAGTTTTTGTTGAATCGGAAAATTTGGAGCAGGGTAAATAATAATTTAAAAGTTTCTATTAAAAGCAATACTTGCATGCGCAGGTATAGGGCTTGTTGATATAGACATAAAAAGCTTTATTTCTGCAATTGATTGTTTTTGGCTGAAAATTATGGATAATTCAAAATTCTGCTCAATAATTTCTTAGGAATTCTTGACAATGAAAATTGAAAAACTCATGAAATAGTGTGCTGTTTTGAAAACAAGCTACCAGCAATCAAATTTTTTGTAGGCTCAACAGCGTCCGCCCAAATATTTTAAATAAAAAAATGTTTATTTGATAGATTTGTATTTTAAAAAGTGTTCATTAGGACGTTCGGAATGCACGAACAAGTTTTTAATTTGAACTAATTCATTGAATACTTTCACACTGTATAAACAATTTTTCTTTTTCTAGTACTTATATTTTTGATTAAATAGCTTATTGAAGAAAAAAAAACTACTAACTTGAGCAATTTTTTATCAAATTTTCAATTCTTCATTCTTTATCACAAAAAAAATTGCACGCTTTTTCAATTTGTAACAAGGCAAAATTTTAGCCCCAAAAATTAGTATTTTATTTACTTATTATTCGAACTCGGGTACCCTCCGCTGCGTGGCACAATACTTCAGGGGCATATTTTAAGTTAGATTTAAGAATTTAGGACTAATTCGTCGTCGTTATTCTTTTTTTTTTGCTATGATCTTGTTTCGAGCTTCAATCAACGGGGGACATCGAGATCTTTTGGAACCCTGATACGCACAAAGGACTGAGATTCGCTTCCTGCCGTCCTTATCTAAGAATTGAGATTCTCGTGTTGAATCTCGTTCCAGCCTTTCCGCTTGCTGTCTACAATAGTCCTGGAACCTGGCTAGAAACCTTGAATGCCTCCAGAACCCAGGATGACTCCAGATTATTTTCCCTAGGCTTTGGGAATGAACATAGTAGCCTTCGAGCTATACCTTGGTCTGCACCAGAAATCCTTATTTGAGAGGAAGTCCTATCATCACCTAACACGGCCCTCGACGCTACGGCACTGGTCAAGAAGCCAGCCTCGAAACTCCCTCGAAGGGATGCGAACCAGGTCTTGTTGTCCCCAATTTGTTGCGTTATGTTTTGCCAAATTTGAACAACTCTCGTGTCAGAGAGGACGAGAGCTTCCTCATTTACCAGAAACGCTTCGGATTTACTCTTAGATATTTTTGCTTAATTGCAGCCTTGAATTGAGCCACCCGAGCACTCCTTTTCGTTTTGGCGGGATGGCAGAGAACGATTCGAGCGGCACAGCACCAATCAAACAGCAGCGCCGAGGAAGCAACCAATCAGCGCCGACATGTGGGGACTCATCCCAAAGGCGGGCGAAACGACGCGCTGGACAACGTACAAGCCACGTTCTCAGTCGTTCAGCAGCCACGCAGGGTGGTACCGCTATCGCGTCTTCTAAAGACTTCCATTTCTCTTGTAGAATCAGTTAAATGTAAATTCAGTGACATTTTGAGTTAGAGGTAAGGTCATCATCGTTTCGCCGCGAGTTTTGGGATTCCTCGCGAATCCTCGTGTCCGTATTATGTGACGTTGTACAAGATCTTTTGAACTTTTTTCTCTAATGTGTGCTATGCGCACCCCTGGAGTACCAGCTGAACGGCTCAGCACCACGTAATTTTACCCTTATTTTCTTTTGTTTACGGCTTTTTGGAATGTTCGGTATGAAAGTGTGATCTAAAAATAACATTTATTTACTTAAATCTGGTATTAATTTGGCGTTTATGTATTTTTTATAGTTTATAAAATAAAAAAGTATTAAAAACCTTTTGAAAAAAATCGGATGTAAACCAAGTATGCAGATTTTTTCAAATTTTCATTTATCAACAAATTTGAAATATGATGCCAATAATTGTAGTTTGACAATTAATTTGTAAACAGACAATTTTATTTGCCCTACTGAGCCGCGCCGTGCCATAGAAGACCTGAAGGTTAAATCACTTTTTGGGAAAGTCGTTTTTCGTTTTATTTTTTCATCAAATTAAAAGATATATATACACGGTGTCTAAAAAGTCCCGGGACGGTTGGATATTTCCTCAGGTAAAATATTTTTCAAAAAAGTGAAGGTCATTCCTGAAGTAAATTTCAACGAGAAATTCAGTGGTGACCTTGGTTTTGACCTTGAAGTTGACCTTCATGGCTTTTTGAAGGTCAACTTTGTTTTTTTTAAATGGAAACCCCCTTTTTTACATCTGCAATCGATAGAGCGGGAAATTCTACGTTCAGATACGTACCCAAGTCATGGGTCAATTGTAACGTTCCAGGTCAGTTAAAGGTTATTTGAAATTAACAATGTTTTCCAAGAGGTCAGTGTAATTCCTAAAGTAAATTTCAACGAGAAATTCATTGGTGAGCTCTGTATTGATCTTGGCTACAGCGTTTTGAATATTGTAAAATCATTATTATATAAACAGTTGAAGGAAAGTAAAAATACAGAGTTTACGAGCATGAGAAACAGCAAAGGTGAAATGCTATATGATATAGACGGGATAGTAGACGCTTTAAAAGACTCTTTTAAAGAACTATTAGGAGGTGAAGATATAGGACAACAAAACTGCGACATAGAATATAATGCATTAGAAAACCCAATTGAAAAAGTCTGTGTCACTGAGGTCAGAGACATAATAAAGAATTTGAAAAACGGTAAGGCTGCTGGTGCAGACAGTATTAGCGCTGAAATGCTTAAATACGGTGGCGAGTACATGCCTCACAGGTTGTGCGAATTGATAAATTTGTGTATCGAGACAGGAAAAGTCCCAGACGATTGGAGAAAAGCGATTATCGTACAGGAAGATCATGCACAGATCAGATATTTAGCCTAAGACAGATCACAGAAAAAAGCTTGAGAGTAGGAAAGAAAGTTTTCTGTGCATTTATTGACCTAGAAAAAGCATTTGACACGGTAAATAGACGTAAACTTTGGGAAGTTCTTAAAGAATACGGAGTAAATGGAGGGCTCCTGCAAGCAATAGAAACAATATATACAGGTAGTAAAGCGAGCGTAAGGGTAAACGGGAAACTGAGTGACTGGTTCGATATTACGCAAGGCGTGAAACAAGGATGCGTTATGTTCTCGTGGCTATTTATAATATTCATGGATAAGTGTCTAAGAACTGCACTCTTCGACGAAGAAGG
>CAKNYM010047517.1:5237-72157 GCA_932195095.1 Andricus curvator | reverse complement strand
TGCAACATTGTCCTAAATGATAAGAGATTAGAACAAGTTGACAAGTAAGTATACCTAGGTAGTCTATTCACTAGCGACGGAAAAATAGATGGGGAGTTAGATAGGCGCATAAATAAAGGTAAGCAGGTTATCGGTAGAGCAGGGTCCATCCTAACAAATAAAAACATATCAAAAAAGCTAAAATGGCCATACCTAATTCTATATTCATACCGACTGTACTATACGGTAGCGAAACATGGACATGTCAAGAAAAGGACAGGAGTAAAATTAACGCGATCGGCATGAGACCTCTGCGCATAATATGCGGGAAAACACTGATGGATAAAGTGCGAAACGAGACAATCCTCAAAGAATGTGGTGCAAAAGAGACAATAGTTGACACATGGGAAAGAAATCAGTTAAGATGGTTCGGTCATCTTGAAAGAATGAAAGATGAGCGACTGACCAAACAAGTGTACAAAGGTAAAGTAAATGGCAGAATGACTAGAGGTAGACCGCCGAAAGAATGGTTAGAATCGGTAAATAAGACATTAATCCGAAGAGACGTAAGAAGCCATAGAAACACACGAGCTTGCATGAAAAAATGCATGGACGTGAAGGAAGCTAGAGTAGTATGCCAGAACAGAAAAGTGTGGCGACAAATAGCTTGTAAACAGAGTGACAATAGAATGAATGAAGCCTGAAACAAAGACCTTGGAATCTAATGGGCCCAAGTAGGGAACCATACATAACAATTTTGTGAGGCTCTTCACTTGGGGTGATCGCTAGAGAAATTGATCAGCAACCTGGGTCGGAGCAGTGTTGCGGAATAAACGTGTCATTTGAATAAATGACACGAGAATTCCAGATCAATCTAAAACATATATACCTAACACCTATATACCTACCTACTTTTCACCTATATACCTATCTAACTTATACCTATATACTCTACACCAATTCACCCATATACCCAATACTATTTTCCAGCCGAGCAAGTCACGCCTACCCCGAAAGAGAAATGGCTTAATGGTATAATAATAATAATATAGGAAATATTTCATTAAAAGTTCAAGGAGTTCTGATGAGAGTTCTGTTCCTCCCCGAAGAGTTATATCGAAAAGTCCTATACCGTTTTTCGATACCTAAGGCGATACCATAAGTCCCATACCGTTTTTCTATCTCCATACGAATATTACGAATCGAAACTAAATTTACGTATTACGAGTACATACTTACTATCTTTCGCTAAAAGATTATTATGGCGCAAGCTAAACTTTCGGAACGAGAGAGATCGAGTTCGATCTTATGAAGAAGTTCGTTTGCTTTTTAATCGCACTTTTCGTAATAGAGAAGGGTTAAATCCTGTCTCAAAATCAACAACTGAAAGAACTGTAAGGCGCTTCATGAATCATGGATCTATCAAGGACTTCAGAGAACTGGTCGGCCAGAATCTGCAGGATCTGAGGAGATGCAGACGGACATAGCCCAAGCAATTGTTGAAAACCCACACCTTAGTTTACGTCGAGCTAGTGATGAGCGTGACGTTGCTCCTGAGACAGTGCGAAATATTTTAAAAAGCATTAATTTCCATCCTTACAAAGTTCATCTGGTACAAGAGCTCAATGAAGACGATCCTGATCGTCGGGTTGAATTTTGTGAAATTATGATGGACAGAATTGATAGAGATCCTCTTTTTTTGTACAATACAGTATTTTCAGATGAAGCTACTTTCACTTTAAAAGGTGAAGTTAACAGGCAGAATTGTAGATATTGGTCCGACACAAATCCTGATTGGATGTTGGAGAGTGACACACAATATCCACAAAAGATTAATGTTTGGGCCTTTATCTAGAATGATACATTGAAAGGCCCTTTCTTAATCGATGGTAATCTCAATGCCCGTGCATATGAAGAGCTTGTCAGAAACCAAATTTTACCAATAATAAGGGAGATTACAGGCGATAATTTTCAAAATATTTGGTTCCAGCAGGAAGGAGCAACGGCTCATTACGGTAGGGTGGTTCGAGCATATTTGGATACTCAGTTCCCTCATAGGTAGATTGGAAGAAGGGGTGAAATCGAGTGGCCTGCTAGATCTCCTGATCTGACACCTCTCAACTATTTTCTTTGGGGTTATTTAAAGAGCAAAGTATACTCAACGCAACCCCAAAGCTTAGACGAATTGCAGAATCGGATTCTGCAAGAGGCTACTTTGATTGATATGGAGCTGATTCGTAATGCTGTAACTCATTTTTACAATCGCATAGCTTTTTGTCAAGAAGCTCAAGGTTTTCAGTTCGAACATCTTCACTGAAGCGTGAGAGGCAAGGGGACTCACGCTAATCAAGCACCCTAAAGGGAACAGAATTCACTACGTCCACGTCGTTGTTCCTGGGTAATGCTAAACGTAAACGTAAACTGCTTGGAAAAAAAACTTGAAAAAACCTTGAAGATCATCACCAAGATCAATACAGAGCTCACCAATGAATTTCTCGTTGAAATTTACTTCAGGAATGACCTTCACTTTTTTGAAAAATATTTTACCTGAGGAAATATCCAACCGTCCAGGGACTTTTTGACACCCGTCTATATTTTTATTTCGAAATGTATCTTAAGACAAATGAATTCAGACTTCGAAAAGTTAAATCGGTAAATTAGAACACAAGATACGTCATTAAAAAAAAAACTGTTCAAAAACTGAAAGTCTCATATTTCCGCCACTTTTTTGAATTTTTGAAAAATATTTGGTGAGATTTTTTTTCACCACTGAGCAATCATAGATCCTGAATTACAGCCGAATCTCATTCCGACAAGAAAATTCCCGTGACCAATTGACGTGGACTCCACCAGCTGTTGATATTTTGTATTGAAGGAAATGTTTATATTTCCTGTATATTTATTTATATTTTTGTATCAATTTGTTTCGTTCATTTTTTGTAATTGATAGAAAAAATATGCTAAGATGTAAGTCTTCGTAAACGACTTCGAGACTGCCCATTCCGGGTACTAAGGTGCCGGGTTCAGAGACTACATATGCTGCCCTAAGTGTTGACATAAAAATAAACGGATGCAATTTCGGGTAATAAAATAGTTTAAAATATAAGGAATAAAAGTAAATCTGTTTAGAGGTACGCGTCAAATAACAACATTTTTCGAGTTTCCTAAAGGGGGATGATCCTCGGCTACCTCGACCTAAACAAGTAAGGGAGACCACCCTGCAGCAGATGATGATCCTACAGTAGATAATTAATATTTATAAGCACAAGTATAAGGAAAAATAATCAATTCTAATTTTAATATAATAATACTTATCGTGTCTTAACTATTAATTAATTTAATTTAATATTTTACATTCATTAGTATTTTAAATTAATTACTATCGACTGTATGATCATTATCTACTATAGGGTTTTATCTCGCGCTTCGCGCTTGATAATGTATTTACCTCGCGCTATGCGCTCAGTCATTGTGCATCCTCCACATTTTTGAATAGGGCTTTTAAAATTACAGGTCAAACCATCAACAACTGAAATTTAGTGATTCTAAATTCTCTTTTGTTGAAGCTCTTTCAGCTTTAACGAACACATTCTCAAAACTTTTCTCGTAAGAAAAAAATGTTAAAAGTCAATTTTGAGGTCTAATTTGAAAACAATTTTGTTGTTAAATATTTTATTGTACCTTATGTTTGTTCGTCCCCAATTTGTTTATTTTTAGTGCCATTTTTCACGATTAAACGTCCATTTCTTTTTTTCGTAGCTTGTGTCGTTTTTCCAAAAATTTTATTTTTTTATTTTCAATGTTGTCCTTACGAATAAAAGAAAAACTACGCGTCAAATCAAAAAGTGATTAAAAACGAATTTATATATCTTTTTTGGGTGCACATTTTTTTTCGTATCTTGCATAGTTTGAATGAAAAATGGAATTTTTTATTTTTCATTATTTTTTGTGGGGTAAAGATTTGAATTTTCGATTTTTCAAAAAAATTCAAAAAGTTCTTATGAAAATCTTGTATAATGCGCATACTTGTTACGATGTTGTACATGCGTAAACAATTTGTTTGTTTGCAACGTCAAAGGCAATGTCAATAAGAATTTTGTTATTGAAAAATCAAACTTGCTTCTTAGAAAAATAACTCTTAAATTGAAAATAAACATTTTACTGCAATTACTACAAAGTCTGAAATGTAGAAGCGGATATTGCGTTAACAGTAATTTATTAATTTAGAAACCCTACACATCGGTCTAAAACCTTCTAGATTTAGCAAGGACATAGACCATGGTTTTAACCTGGAAAATAACCAGGTCGGTAACATGTCGGTAAAAGGAATCTTGCGTTACAACGCTCCCTGCCACTCTATTCTAATCCTATATAAGTATTGCGTACTGAGGGAGAGAGTAGAAGAGTTAGAGAGGGAAACGAAAGAAAAAGAAGTTGAAATAAAGCAGATGGAATAGGAGGTTAGGGTGTGGAAGGAAAAGACAGAAAAAAGGCTTGAGAAGGTGGAGGGTAGGACGGAAATAGAAGTAGAAGACAGGGGTGGGGGGAGCGAGATTAAAGGTATTTGGGAGAGGGTAGAGAATATGATAGAAGAGAAAGTGGGAGAGCGTGGGAATGAGATGGAATAGAGGGCGGATAGGGAAAGAATAAGGGCAATGAAGTTGAGAATGGAGAAAAAAGAAAAGGCATACAGGAGAAATAATATTGTGATAAGAGGGTTGAAGCTAAAGAGCGGGAAAGAAAGGGAGGGTGTAGAAGCGCTGCCACAGAGCATAGGGTGGGTTAAAGGCATGGTAGGGAAAGTTAAGTTGGCGGTTGTGGAGTTGGAGAGCTGGGGAAAAAAGTTGGGGGTAATGCGAAATAAGATTAGGATAAAGGATGAGGAAGTTTTCGTCGATCACGATTTGACTAGAAAGGAAAGGGATGTGCAGAGAATGCTGTATGACATGGCTAGGAGGGAGAGGAGTGAAGGGAGATCGGCGAAGGTAGGATATCATAAAATGAAAGTAGACGAGAAAATGTGGGTGTGGGACGAGGAGAAAGAGGTGTTTGATGAAGTGCAGGGGAATTTGTTTCGTAGGAAGTAGGCGGCGGGGGGAATGCAGGGCAGAGGAGTGGTGAAGGTGCTATACTGAACGTAGCAGGGGTAAAGAAGAAGGGTGAGGAGTTTTGGAGGTATATCCAGGAATTTCATGTTGTGGGACTGGTAGAGACGTGGGTAGAATGAATGGAATGGAATAGAATAGGGCCAAAGCTGCCAAGGGGGTATAGGTGGAGACTACAGGAGGCGGTCAGAGTGAAGAAGAAAGGAAGGGCTAGTGGGGAAATTATAACGGGGGTTAAAGCTGGATTAGAGGAAAAAGTTCATGGAGATAAAGAGGGGAGGGGGGTGAAAATGAAGGGAGTGAAGAGAGGAGGGGTAACGTGTAAGTTTGTGATAGTGTACAATAAGGACGGGATGGAAAGAATTAAAGAAAGGGTGGAGACTTGCTAGGCGAAAGAGAGGAGGGCATGGTGGTACTGGGTGGGGAATTTAATGTGAGGATGGGGAGGGAAGGGGGCCTTTACAGCGAAGGGAAGAGCTTCGAAAGGAAATCGAAGGATAAGATAATAAATAAGGAGTGGGAGATTCTAAGGGACTGGATGGAGGATAGAGGCTGGGCGGTGGCGAATGGTATGGCAACTGGGGACGAAGAGGGAGAATGCACATATGTAAGTAAGGTGGGGTTATCGGTAATAGACTATGTGATCATGAATATGCAAGGATGGGAGGAGACGGACAAATTAGCAGTAGAGGGGAGGGTGGAATCAGACCATCAGCTATTAACACTATGGATAAGACGGGAGGTTGGCGAAAGGCAAGGTGGGAAAGAAGTCTCGACAGGGGAGAGGGTGACCTGGACGAGAGAGGCGATAGAACAGTATCAGGAGCAGTTAGGAAAGGTACGCTTCGAAGGCGATTCGGTGGAAGAGATTTGGGAGGATCTGAAAGAGAAGGGGAAAGGGTGTATGCAAAAGAAGGTATTTATAAAGAAGAAGAAAGGAATGGTGAAGCCGTGGTATGATAGGGAATGTAAAAAGATGAAAAGGAAGGTGAAGAGGAAGTACAAGAAGTGGAAAGAGAGTAATAACAATAATAAAAAGGAGAAAGATCCGAAAGAGGAGTTAGGAAATGTTAAGACAGAGGGGGACGTCAGGAAGATCATAAATACGTTTAGGAAGCGTGGAGTCGGGGTAAGCGAGAAGATAGGGAATGATGAGTGGAGGGAGTTTTTCAAAGAATCATTTCAGGGCTCAAATTCAAGGAAGAATGATGGTGGGAGTAGAGGAACGGGGGACGCATAGGTGGAGGAGTTGAATGACGAGGAGATAGAGATAAGGAAGTTAAGAAGGTCAAAAGCAGCAGGGCTGGACGGGGTAGAGAACAAAGCATGACTGTTAAGTACACAAAAGGTTAGGGAGAGGCTGAAGAAGGTAGTGAAGAAAGTATGGAGGAGGGAGGGATTCCCAGAAGGGTGAACAGAAGGGTTAATGGTGCCACCGTATAAAGCAAGGAGATAGGGATAGACAGGAAAATTATAGAGGGTTTACGCGAATGAATACGGCGTATAAAGTATACGCGATGGTGGTGGCGGAGAGGCTGCGGAAGGATGTCGAGGGGAAAGGAATATTGCCGGAGACGCAGGCGGGGTTTAGGGCGAGTAGGAGTACTATCGACAACATCTATGTTCTGCAGCACGTGGTGGATAGAAAATTAGCGAAGAGGGGGTCGAGAGTGTACGCTTTTTTTGTGGATCTCAAAGGCGCGGTTCTTTCGGTGGTTAGGGGGAGGTTGTAGGAGGCGATGGAGGATAGGGGAGTGGAGAGAGGCCTGATCGAGAGGGTCAGGGAGATATATGAAGAGACCAAAGATAACGCAAGACAAGGGGAGGGGATTTCGGAGGGATTCTGGGTGGATAGGGGGTTGAGGCAAGGGTGTCCGCTTAGCCTAACGCTTCTTGCGATTTTAGTTGCGGATATGGAAAGTGAGCTGGAGGCCTGGGTCTTAGGAGGAGTCAGGGTAGGAGGAGTTAGAATTTGATCACTAGCGTATGCAGATGACATAGTGTGGCTGGAAAGAAGCGAGGAGGCCTTAAAGGAGATGATGAAGAGGTTGAGAAGGTACCTGGATAAGAACAGGTTAGAGCTGAATGCGGAAAAGTCCAAGGTTATGGTGTTCAGAAAAGGAGGGGGAAGGGATAAGAGAGGGAAGTGGGAATGGAAGGGAGATGCTTTGCAGCAGGTGAAAGAGTTTGTGTACCTGGGCTTCTTGTTTTCGGAGGGTTGGGAAAGAAGTTATTCGCAGATGATTTTGGAAGGATAATGAAATTGTTTGACTCACTAGTGATGAGTATACTATGTACCGAGTAGAGGTGTGGGGGTGGAGGGAAAGTGAAGAGGTAAATAGGACACAGGAGAGGTGTGTAAAGTGGACACTCGGGTTGACAAGGAACACGCCTAATTATATTTTCAGAAGGGAGACGGGGAGAACGAGTGTAAGGATTCTAGCGGGGAGTCGAGCATGTAAATATGAGAAAAAATTTTTGGAAGAGGGGGGAAGTAAGCTGGTTAGGGGAAGAGAGAATAAGAGAGTCAAGGTTTAACGGGAACTATGTGTGGATTATGCCATGGGCGAGAGCGCAATATTTGTGTGAAAAAGGAGAGAAAGGAATTCAGGAGCTTATAGCGAGGATGAGATGTGCGTGCATGGACGATTTTAATAGGTTCTGGCTCTCTAGGGAAAAGAGGATGTGTGAACTATGTGGGAAGGGGGATGCAAGAGTGAAGCACTGGTTGGAGGAGTGCGTAGATGTGGAAAGAAGTAGGATAAGCATGGAGGTATTGATGCATGAAAGGGGGGACAACAGGGCAGTAGCATGGGTGAAGAGAGTGTTGGGTAAGATGGAGAAAAAGAGAAGGAAGGAGGAAAGGGAATCGAGGAGGAAAGATTGTAAATAGGAGAGGAAGTAGAGATAAGTGATATGTAAATATTGTAAATAGTCGATGAGTGCGAGAGAGAAAGCAGGGACATGCGAGCCAGGCGAGGCGAAGCGAGGAAGGCAAGGCGATAAGAGCGTGCAGTCTTAGAGATAAGGTATGGATGGATGTTAGCTTCAAGGGTTAGTTTCAAGAAAATTCTGTAAAAAATGGAAGTGTAAGCAAGTCAATTTTGTAAGGCCATCGGGCTGAAAAATGAACGTTTATCTATCTACTGCTAATTTATTTTGTGATCGTCACGGCAGAGAAATTTTGCCATGTTCTTTCAAATACAGATTTTATGGCTTATGAAAGAATTTAAAGGGATTTCAACTGAATTCAGAAGACTACAAGAAATTAAAAGAAATTCTAAGGATTTTGCAAAATATTTTTGTAGATTTGGATGGTATTAAGGTTTTCAAGTGATTTGAGCAGGCTTAAAAAATCATGAGGCATGTCAGATTATTTCAAGGGACTTCATGCTTTAGAGAAGTGAATGGAAAAACTTGAAACTTCACTAAATTAAAGTCTGAAATCTCCATTTTAGAATGAGATCATGAACATATTTACTGGTTCTCGAATTATCATTAAAATTGTGGAAGTGTGCCCAATCGACCGTATGTTACAAATGTACCTCAAATTATAGATTTGATATTAAATTATTTAATATTTACCAATAGAATTAAGAAAAACGGCTAAAGTGATGAATACGGAGCTGGATGCGATCCTCATTTTCAATTAAAGATGATACTGTTTTACAATGAAATTCATTAACAACGTGACTAATTAACATTTAAAAAATTTTGCCTTATATGAACTCTTGGGGAAAATTAATTCCAGTGATAAGGAAGTGTGATTGTGAGTGAAATAGCTTGTAGATAACGCATAAGTACCTTGGTGCAGATAACGTTGGATCGACAATTATTTTTACATTATCATACTGAATGGGAACAAATAACTTTTTCAACATTTATTGAAGGGATGCGAAGTTTTTGTTTAAATAGTGAAAATATTATTAAAATAAAAATTTAATTTTTCTTATTTAATTTTCCATACCAACTAATCAACCATGAGGGAGTTACCTATTAGTCAACTGAAGAAAAATCTGCTTTAGTCATGATTTTTCGGACATTTTTGCGAGACTGAAGCGTGTTTCTAATGAAACTGTCTCTTGACTCCGGGCCACATACTTTAAGAGAAGCCCGTGTTACTAAGTGCACGGTCCTCACAACTGCTTCAGTATGCCATGGGAACTTGTGCAACCTTTCGACAAAATCACAATCTTCCAATACCTTTTCCATTTTCTCGTCTGTTATATCTCGACTTTTTAATCAGTTCTACAGCTCGCGCTCTGACAGTCTTTCTACTGGCGGAAAGCATCGTCAACATAATTTTGTCAGGGAGAAGAGCACACCCGTTATTTCGGATGCAAGGGTCAATTGCAGCTGTCCTAACATCCTCTGGTAAGTATCTTGACAGTTTTATAGTCTGCCATACATGTTTGCTTGCAGAGTAGAACTGCCAGTTTCTTTTGATCATGAACCATACAGGAGCACACACCCGTGCAGTCGTAGACCTCTGTTTGGAAGCAACAGCATTGTAGACTTCAAGCAGGTATTTTTGGTCGGTCCTAAACAATTTCGGATCAATTTTAGGTAAGTCACCTGTGACTGCTTTAAAATTGACTATTCGTTTCTACTCACAGGTTTTCAATGGCTTAGCAACCGGGCCAGTGACGGAATTGGGACCACTTGTTGTGCCGTCAAGAGGCAAGATAAGTTGCCTGAGAGGTAATTCGTTAAAATGCAACAAACAAATCTGCCAGAGCAGACTTTTACCCAGGCAGTTTTCAATGAGAGTGACAGCTCCGTCGATGTCTCCTGTATTCAATGGTGCGCCATCGGCACCAATAACTTTTAACTGGCTCAAGTCATGGTTATTTGCTTCACGAAACTCTAAAATGCTATCAGAAAGTTGAGATGCAAGACCACTACAAGGATTCCCATGACCAATGTACATTGCACCTGGTTCAGACACTAATGATATGTGCTCCTCGCCGACTTTCCTTTTTTTTCCTGACCCCAGTGTAACATTTCGTTTTCCGTCGAAATAAATGCCTAATAAAGGACCTTAGAGAATTTTCTGTGATTAAGTTGTTTCAACCCTTGCTTTTTGCGCTCTCTCTTTATTTTATTTGGATCAATTGCTTTGGTAGTGTCATCCTTATTGATGAGTCCGAAATCTTTTAGTGTATATGTGGAAATAGCAGCTGCTTCTGCATCTGAGATTCCGAAACGAACGGCTACTTTTGATACTAGAGGCATTCTTTCCCGCATTTTCCTCATTAGACGAGGACCCTTCTGGTCAGTTATGAAAGCGTGTTCCCTTGGAGGGATTTTGCATTCAGGAGGACACCTTCAGAGTAGTGTGTTAGAAAGGTCACACCGGCATGCTCCAACTTCAAATATATTATTTGCTTTAGAAAGAAATTAATGTTCACAGTTCCTCTAGTTGCTCAGCAACAACACGAGCTACGTCATTATTGGCTGGCTGTTTCCTATTTCCCTGGTCCTACATTAGCTCGTACCGAACGTGTAGTAAGAACCTGGTAACATCCCCTGTTGTGGGAAGTGTTCGTCCATCGAAATCACAGGGATCACCCACGATTTCACATTCTCTCTCTGCCCTACTAACAACCGAAGACATGATAGCATGAAGATGTAAGTCGGAAGACGTCAAAACAACGACAGTGAAGTAAAAACCAGTAATTGACACCAAAGCTCTCTCGACGAGTCTGAAAACGCAAGCGTGCTGTGGCGGCAGTGCCATAGCAAGAGGCGGAAGCCAGCCGCGTGGCCCGGGAAGGAGAGAGGGGCTCTCCACGCCTCGCACCCTTATTGTCACTGCCCGCCATCACCCACTCCCTCCTTCCGTTCGCCGCTGTGACCAACGGTTAATTTGGCAACTTCAAGATTTTCGTATAAATACCTAATTTCTATGCATTTTTTACTCTATAAAACTGAGTTTATATCTGACTGTACGTTTGTCTTAAGTGTTTTTTCATTCCTAGGTGGCCTCCTTCTGACCTTTTATCACAGTTGACACCCCCGGAAGTGGCCAGAAGCGTGCAAACAAATTGCCTACCAACCAGGCGTTTTAGCCGATTTTTTTTTATTTCGAGGCCACTGTCGGGGCTGAAGATATTGTCTGATCGAAATGAAATTTGGCACACTTAATAGTGTTACCAGATAGAACATTTTTCTTACTCGAGCCTATATCAATATTGAAAAAAGATGTTTTTCGATGTAACTTACGCTTCATTGACCCTACACTCTCCTGCAGTTCCACTCAATTCTTGTCCACTCATTGCCCATAATACCTCTTTCCCTCCCTTCCCTTACTTTCCAGCCCCCTCGTTTCCCCTACTTTCCCTCGCTTATTTCCCATCACTTAATCTACTTCTTCTTTCCTTATTTCTCTCACTTCCCCGGCTATCCCACCCTTCGTTTCGCCTACTTCCTCTCCCCTCACTTACCATAGATTCCCTTCCACTCCACCACTTATTTCTCCTTACTTCACATCTCCTACTTCCCCTCCTATAATTCCCCTTACTCCCCTAACCATAATTTCCCCTACTTTTCTGATCTAGATTTCCTCTTACTTTCCTTTCTCCCCTCCCCTCAAATCACCTCCCTTCCCCTTCATACCCACCTTTATTTCCCTTCATTTTTGCTCCCTTCATTTCCCCACCACTTTCCTTACTGTCCCTCTCACCATTTCCTGTTACTTCCCCACCGTGAAAAAAAATACGACAAACGGATGGAAACCCGACCGATATTATAAGGGTTTCTGCCGGGGCTGTGAAAGCCTCACAACTATGAGAAGTTAAAGAATAGGATAGCTATACATATCTTATACAGTTGTTCAAATAAGTTATTGTCCTGTAGTTCTCTGGGTTGGACAAGACGCCTTTCTTCGATAGGAGTACAGTGCGTCCTAACAGCATTGACTCGAAAAAACGTATTGGTAGCGGTGGTCGGAGCGGACGTGTCGATTTGCTGCTTTCCGGAGTATTGTATTTTCGAGTGTTTTTCTTGCTCTTTTTTTAATAAAAATTTGCAAGTAGTGACTTTGTGTGTTTCTGGTGCGTCTGAGCAAGTTTTTTTTTCGAAACTGCTGGATTCTTGTTTTTTTTGGGGGGGCTTTACCAATGAGTAATATTGATCAATTAGAGCAATGGGTGCGTGTCCAGAGTGCAAGGAAGTGATTTCCAGAGGAGGAACCGAGGTGCTTGTTTGTTTAAAGTGTGGCGTTTTAACCCATCTGGCCTGTGCAAATTTTAATATTTCTAAAAAAAAACTTTGATAAACTCAAAAAGGGTCAAGCAGATTTCTTCTGCATAAAATGCAAAGGGCAAAGCATCAGCGACATCTCTACGGCAGCCGATGGTAGTTTGTCTAGGAAACCTGCAACTAATATTCGCAACACAGACGGTAAGTCTTCCCTTCACGTCCCTACCCCATCAGCAGCAACGGCTACCACCAACCAGCCTGATCTCGCTGCTATGATCAGAAATGCTGTTTTTGAAGGACAAAAGGATGCGCTTGCGCAGCCTCAGGAGATTCTTTCCAGGATCACTGAATTTGAAAACAAGCAGCAAGTATTTAATGACAATCTCCTTACCTCTATTCAAACGATCAAAGCAGACATTGCTGAGAACTCTAACCGAATTTCTCTACTCGAAGCTGGTCAGAAATGGGAAAGAAAGATATTACCAAGATTAAAAAGGATGCCAATGATTTGAAATTAAAAGTGGCTACTCTTGAGCATGCGCTTAACGTCAGCGAGCAGGCGGTCCTTCAATCGACTTTGGAAATTCATAATTTACCCATGAAACCAAATGAAGAACTTTTTACAAACATGGACTCGATAGCTAGGGCTCTTGACGTTCCCTTTAAGAGGGAAGATGTGGTCAAAATATACCGAATCATAAAGGCACCTGCACTCACAAAATCCTCCAACTCACTCATCATTGTCGCGAAACTCAGCAATCAACAACTGCGAGATAAATTTGTTGAGAGACGTAAGGTTTTTAGAGACTTCTCTACTGAAAACCTAGGGTGGTCGAACAATGATAAACACCCTGTTTATCTACGTAAGGCCCTGTCACCTTTGAACAGGAAAATCTATGCCATTGTACTGGGTCTCAGAAGAGACAAAATAATCAAATATCTGTGGATTGCGGGCGGAAAAATTTTTTTTCGCAGAGAGGATGGATCTCCACGAATTTACCTGGCTAATCTGCAGAACTTCGAGGGACATAAATAGCAACTACTGATTCCTAGTATCATCCTAAATATATATGTCGGTAAATATAACATAACTTGTCAATTAGACTGTTTTCCAACTCATCTAGCATACTTAATAATTTTTTCAATTAAGAATTTGTATTTAATAACACAAAGGTTTCTCAGTTATTCTAACTTCGCTAATGGAATTTATTATGATCTACAAAAACATCTGTTAAATCAAATTAATCCTGACTATATTGTGTTTCATTTTTTATCTGAAAGATCTATTATTGTATCGACTGCACGAGATTCTATAAAAGTAACTAAGATTGTTTCTCGCTCTATTTCGGAGATTTATCCTTCTACGGTATATTACTTAAATTTTCATGCTTCAGTACCACTGAAGATTCTTTTAGATTTATATCTACACTGCCACTTCAGCAACTATTTGACTCTGCTTAGCCATATTTGTAATTACTTAATTACAACCATGTTACATTTTCAATGGATATCTTGAATAATTGTCATGTTAATTTTATAATGCTTATTGCTTTTACAATTTTTACCTTTATATGTGCATTATTCCCTGTTTCCACCTGTAATCATGTGAACTGGATTTTGTCGGCTAACGTCTTTCAGACATTTCTATATTTAATCATACTTGAACGTTTCTTATAACTGTCTAAATGGAAACCTTAAATATTTGTCACGTTAACGCTCAGTCTTTACCTGCCCATTTCCACGAATTCAAACATCATTTTATGTCCAGTTCCTACCATATCATAGCCGTGTCTGAGACCTGGCTTACGCCTAACATTCCATCTAGCCTCATAGCACTTGATCATTACACACTTTTCCGCAGAGATAGAGATGAGAGAAGAGGGGGTGGGGTCTGTCTCTACATTCATGACAGCTTAAGGGGTGTACATGTTGGAATGAGTCTTCCTGCCAATTGCCCTATTGCTGAATACCTTTGTATTAAGGTATCCTCGTCTCATGACAGCATGTTGGTGGGTGTGATTTACAAACCTCCTAATGCCTCCTACTGTAGGGAACTTGAGACTGATATTTTCGACCTCATACCAAATTATAATAACATTGTACTCACTGGTGACTTGAACACAAATCTTAATGCCACCAACAATTTAACTAACTATTTAAAATTAGTAGTGTGCTCCGCCGGATTATCTATAGTTCCACATAATACTATGCACCACACCGATCATTCTAGTACATGGATGATTCATCTCCTCTGTCTATACGCAATCTTAAAAATATAAATGAAGCCGAATTTCTCGAGCACCTCTCTACTTATGATTGGAAAAGAATTTTGATTAAAAAAGATATAAATAGAAAGGTTATTTATCTCACAAAATTTTTAACTTCAGCTTTTGACAAATTTGCGCCTCTTTATACCCTTAAAGCAAAAAAGAAGTCCACTCCTTGGATTACATCTTATATCAAAGACTTGATGAAAGAAAGCGAGAAAAACGTAGATTGGCTAAAAGAACAAAAAATAGTATTATTCAAGCCGAATTTCGTAAATTGAGAAACTTAGTTCAAAGCAAAATCAGGGATTCATACAATCAATATAATTACAATTCTATTAAAAACAGGAATAAAAATGAAAACATCTGGTTTCTCTTAAGACGACGTGGATTTATTCCTCCAAAACACTTGGCTCCTGCTAACAATTTTTCACCCGCAGATCTTTTAACAGCCTTCACTACAAAACCCACACTCCTTGCAAACAACACTCCTTCCTCTTTCGCAGTTCCCTCTACCTTTGATGATACTAAATTATTCTTTTCTGACATATCGCAAGAAACCATAATTAAAAAACTCTTAGAGGTAAAATCAAATGCTCAAGGTTCTGATGATATTTCAATTAAAATGATTCGCTTAGCTTTACCAGTGATTTGTCCTATTCTCTTGCATATCTATAACGCATCTCTACAGGTGGTAATATTTCCTGATACTTGGAAAGAGGCGATTATTCGCCCTGTTCCTAAAATTTCTAACCTTACCTCTCCCAAAGATTTCCGCCCGATATCCATCCTCTGTGCCTTATCTAACCCTTTCGAACGCATTGTCCATCAGCAACTTACTGCACATATTAAAACTAACAATTTGATGGACCCAATGGAATCTGGGTTTCGTGCCAGGCATAGTACTCTTACAGCTACACTTAAAGTAACTTCTGACCTTAAACTGGCAATTCATAGAAGGGAAATAACGGTTGTTGTTCTTTTTGACTTTTCTAAGGCGTTTGATACAGTTAACCATAATTTACTATTGACTAGGCTCAAATCACTTCACCTCTCAAATATGGCTGTGAAGTGGTTTGAATCTTATCTTAGTAATCGTTCTGAAAGAGTAAAAATCAGCAGTATCCCTCAAGGTTCCACGCTTGCACCTACTCTATTTAATATTTATCTGAACTTGGTAGTGAACTTCGACATTGCAACTATCACAAATATGCTGATGATTTCAAGCTTTACCTCTCCGGGCCTATTGCCACTCTTAAGAGCTTACTTCAAAAGGTACAGGAGGATATTGATTTGGTGGTGCAGTGGGCCTTGAGAAACGGTCTCACTCTTAACCCTGCTAAAACTAAGGCTATAATCATAGGACCTTCTTCCTCTCCTTCACTTGCAACAATTGCAACCTTGCCTCCTCTCTTGATCGATGGGCGTCTCATTCCCTTTGTGGATTCTGTGAAAGATTTAGGCTATATTCTTAATCGCTCTCTTACATGGAATGAACACGTTGCGGATATCTCAAAGAAAACCTTTAGAGTCCTCCAACAGCTTAACAGGAATAAATAATCACTTCCTACTTCAACGCGTATCCTCCTAGTTAAAAGCCTGATCCTTCCATTCTTTGAGTACGGCTGTGTGGTATATGACGATATTACTGATGAGCTGAATACTAAGCTTGAGCGTACGCTTAATGCTTGCATTAGGTTCATCTATAACATCCCCAAAAGTGAACATATTACTCAGTATAGAGAAAGAGCAGGACTCCTTAATGTCGCCAAAAGAAGACAATTTTTTATCGGTAATTTACTTTATAGCCTATTCAGTAATGAAGCCCCGCACTATCTTCTCAAATTCTTTCATTTCATTGACAAAGATCAACCAACACATTCAAAACTCCGTGAAAGGAAAACAGTATTAAAAATTCAGCCACACCGCACTTGTAAAATGCAAAGGTCCTTTGTTGTTCGTGGTGCTCGCCTTTGGAACAAAATACCTATAACCATTAGAAATGCACCTTCACAATTTCATTTTAGCAAACTTCTTTTTGGTTACTTATTCAACACATCAAATCCTACTCTCGAAATCACACATTGGTAATACTTAATTTCATAATTAAAATTTATATGAGTGTGTGTATGAATGCGCAGTTACTTTCAAGTATGTATATTTGCGTATGTATATATATATATATATATATATATATATATATATAGCAACCTTCTGTTTATAGCCGGGATCCAATTTTTTGTATTATAGTTTAGTTCTTTACCTTTGTTAATACCTATTTTTGATTTCAATCGTCAAATAGATCGCCGTCACATTTTAATTATTATATGTATCACCTGTTCCTTATAGGGCTATTTAGCCATAGGAACTTTTCATTAATAAATACAAATACAAGTGCTACGGAATGAGCGTCGCCGATTTTAAATATGTGATGATGATGTATGCCTGATGTTGGTGTATAAAAATAAACTTCATTCAACAAAGGTTCTTGATACCATCTAATACTGCAGAGGAGAATTTCTTCGGGTCCCTCAGTGTTTTCTTCATCTCTTAGTCAGTGATTGATGGACATTCCTCTGCAGATGTTATGTGGTTATCGCAAAGCTCCTTGGAGCGAATGATATTCTCAGTGTCTTCCTTAAGATGACGTTGAACTTCGTAAACTCTTCTCTAAGAAGTCTAGGCCTACTCAGGGTTGGGCTGCTTTTCGACAGAAACAGGGACATCTCTGAAGAGGCGCGATGGGCCAGTCTTCCTGCTCATTTGATGCAAAAGTTCGTTTGACCTTCTGATCCATCATCGGTTTTAGCTTTCGAATTTAATCAGCCCAAGCTCTCGCCGCGCCATAACCTAAACCATTGAGGGTTTAGATTCCGGACTCTACCGAGCGATCCTTATGGAGAGCTGCATCTATATCCGCCAGGTCCTGTGGCTTATGATAAACCTGGTTGTGCCATTCTTTCCTAAAATAGGCATCATCTTTCAGCAGATGCCTGCTCACCGCGATTGGTCCTAATGTGGCATCCTACTCTTCGTCTGTGACTTGTTTTTGCAGTGATTGGAGAAGCGCTCTACGCTCATACCTAGCGAGAAACAAGCAGCGTCATTTCGCAACGACCTTGTCTCGACCTTCAATCAACGGGGGATATCGAGGGATTTTGAAACTCTGATACGCACAAAGGACTGAGATTCGCTTGCTGCCGTTGTTATCTAAGAATTGAGATTCTCGTGTTGAATGTAGTTTTGGCCTTTCCGCTTGCTGTCTCCAACAGTGCCGGAACCTGACTGGAAACATTGGATACTTCCAGAGCCAGTGATGACTCCAGATTATTTTCCCTAGGCTTTGGGAATGAACTTAGTAGCCTTGGAGCTATACCTTGATCTGCACCAGAAATCCTCATATGGAAGGAAGTCTTCTCATCCCATATCAGGGCCCTCGACGCTACGGCACTGGCCGAGAAGCCAGCCTCGAAACTCCCTCGACGGGATGCGAACCAGGTCTGGTTGTCCCCGATTTGTTGCGTTATGTTTTGCCAAATGCAGAAAACTCTCGTTTCAGAGGGGACGAGAGCTTCCTCATTTACCGGAACTGCTTCGGACCTACTCTTAGATATTTTTGCTTAATGACAGCCATGAATGGAGCCGCCCTTGCACCTCTTTCCGTTTTGGCTGCACCGAGAGTACGAGTTGAGCGGAACAGCGCCAACCACACAGCAGAGCCTAGGATGCAACCAATCAGCGCCAACCTGTGGGGAATCACCCCAAAGCAAAGGCGGGCGAAACGACGTGCTCGACAACGTACAAGCCACGTTCTCAGTCGTTCAGCAGCCACGCAGGGAGAAAACGCTATCGCGTCTTCGAACGACTTCCATTTCTCTTGTATAATCAGTTAAATGTAAATTCAGTGACATTCTGAGTTATACGTAAGGTTATCATCGTTTCGCCGGGAGTTTTGGGAATCCTCGTATTTGTATTATGAAAATCTGTCCAAGATCTTTTCAACTAAGTTTTTGCGTTTTGCTAGCGCCTTCAATATGAAGGACACGAGGAACCCCTCGAGACTCTAGGGTCTCCGGCTTAGTTAAATTTTGGTATTTTATTTTCATGAAAGGATCAGTAATTTCGTTGTTTGCTCTCGGTCTTGCCATGTTGAAACCTTTATTCCGCCTGGTTGGCGGAGGCGGCGCCATTTCCGTGCTATCGACGCCATTTTGGCCTCGTGGCTACAGTAGATTTTGTCTCGAGGTTTCCTGATGTCGGCAACAAATCTACCGTTTTCCGCATTTATTTCAGCTTGTACTAATTAGGAAATTGAATAATTATTTTCTCTAATGTGTGATATGCGGGTCAGGCGTGGCCACGAGCTATTGCTTAATGTAACTTGCTGTCGACTCCCCTTTTCCCCTTTTGAAAATGTAAATTTTTCCCCTCTTTCTGCTTGATAATACCGAATTGTCTTAACGGGTATATTCTCCTGTTTTACATTTAAAAATAAATTGTACACGCCAATTTCATTATAGTCTTGCATTATTTATCCAGGAGTAAGATAACATTATTTGTATCCTAGAATTTTTCCAGCTGGCTGTTCCATCCCCTCTACCAACAACTTTAACCAAAGGGCTGAAGCCAGGCCGAGCAGAAACCTGGCCCACGCCCAGTTACTTGTGTTCTGAGTGCCTGGTTGGCGCATGTGTGCCTGGCACCCAATAATAAATTAAGAAATTTCACTGTTTCAGCTTTGAGTATTATGTAGATAATGAGCATGCTAAGGTAAAAGTACGGTTCCCTGTAAAGATGTCTGATACCAGATTCGAAATAAGGTGAGCGTAGGGAAAATTTCCGCTTCCCACTCAGAAAAATAGTTGTCTTGAAATAAAAGCATCGTCATCTTGCCTCATTTGTTTTGAACCACTTGAGTACCTTTTTTACACAAACATAATTATTTAGCAGCAACATTAGGTGAAGGGTATCGCAAAAGGATAATGTTTGCTGCAAAAGAATTAAGAGGAACTTCCATTTGTGTCAAGAAGCATCATTCTGACACAAGAGGAAATTTCTATAAGTGCAACTTTAACTTATACTACTTTGTGCTTTTAAAATTCGAGCAAATTACATATTAACAGGGGCACTTCCGAATTCCATTTTTTATTGCATACACACATTCTGTATTCTCCCGGAATGAATACAGATTAAATTCGTACTAATTATCGACAAATTCAGACAATCCGTAGAAGGAAGTAGCAACTGGAATTGAATGAAAATTAGATCAAGCAAAATTCTGATTTGTGTATAGCTCAAAAATATGTAATTAAAATGATATAATATATCATATGATCACATTTACCAATAGAAATGAGTATAACCGCCAATGATATGACGAGTGTATAAAAATTCCTCATTTTTTATATATAGACGAAAAACGTATTCATGTGTTATGCAAGAATTTGAATAAAAATGTATCTAAATAATATTTTAGCGCCTCCTTGGATTATATAATAGATCATTATCTTAATGATTATAAGCGTCATACTTGTCCTTCTAAGATATTTACATTTCATCAGACTTAAAATACTTATTACTGTTGCTAAAGCAGGTTTCGAATGTCGAGTAGCTAAACTTGCCAAACTTGCAAAACTTGCGTACCTGTAAATTAAAACTTTGCTGACAACCGACCATTACGAATAAAAAAGTGTGGTTATCTCTCTATATTATAAAAATGTCACGCCACCTCCACAGACGCTGTTTTTAAAATCGACAATGTTTTTAGAGAAGATTTTACAATATTGTATCATACAAACTTTTATTATTAATATAGACTTAACATTTTGCTAACACACTATAAATTGTAAACTTTTTTACATTTTCAAAGAGATAAGAAAAATTAAAGTATGGGCAAAAACTTATTTCGAAAAGTTCGAAAAAAATTTTTAAAGTTTTTCAATAATTTTGAAATATTTGAAGAGATTAATTTTTTAAAAGATTTCTGGGGAAATTTTAAATAATTCAGGTTTTATTTTAAAAGAATAATTTCAAGTTTTGAAGATTTCAAAATGTGTGGAAAAAGAATATGGAAGACTTCAAGACAATTTTTATTTTTCAGAATTTAAACAATTTTTAGGTAACCTGAATTTGGCAGGGTGTCAAGGGAATGAAAAAGAAATATTCTTTAGATTCGTGGGAAATTTTCAAATGATTTCTGTTAATAAATTCTAAAAGAAAATTGAAAAAGAATACAAAATATTTCAAATTATTTCCTAAAATGTTTTTAAAAAGTTTAAAAGATTTTAAAACAAAATTTTGCAGTTTGGCCATATCAGATCATTTTAGAAAAAATCTGAGTAAGTATAAGAGATATTTAGAAGTTTTGAAACGATTCGAGAAAAATTGAAACTCATAAAGATATTTCAACAATTTTCTAAGGTTTCGAAAAAATGAAAAAAAAAATCATCAGATTTCTATGAAAAAATAAAATGATTTTTTATTTTGAAAAACTAATTTGAAGAGGATATTTAAAAAGATTTCAAAACATTTCAAAATATTTCTAAAATTTTCAAAAAAGAATGTGAAAGATTTTAAGGCAATTTTTTTAATTTTGCAGAATTTAACAGAAATTAGGAAAAAATTTGAATAATTTTGAAAAATTAGAATGGTTAGAAATTCTGAAAACATTAAAAAAAAGAGTGAACTTTGAAAAAAATTGAAAAAGATTTCAAAACATTTCAAACGATATCCTAAAATTTCGAAAAATAGTGTAGAATATTTTTAAGCAAAATGTTTCAATTTTTGAAGATTAAATTAATTATTATTAAATTATTACAGCCATATCACGCTGAAAAACCCAGTTCTCGTCGGATCACTGAAGTTAAGCAGCGTTCGGCGTGGTTAGTACTTGGATGGGTGACGATTCGAGAATACTGCATGCTGTTGGCACATCGTGGGTGTGGTGAGCCCACACTTGTAGTTGTTTACTACAAGAAACTATCCACCTAGAAACACTACCCGAATCGGGTAATGTCACGCCTACCCTGAAAGGGAAATGGCTTAATGGTATACAAACAATACAAAAAAAATCAAGTAAATTCAAGAAATATTTGTGAGATTTGGAGAGATTCAAAAAGAGGTTTTGAATAGATTTAAAATATTTAGAAACTTAGAACCATTTCCGAAAATTTATCAAATAGTTTTTGATTTCTTCCAAAATTCTAAAAGTCCTAAATTTTTTTCAAAAAGACTCGAATTTATCCTAATATTTGGAAAGATCCTGTATAATAAAATAGATTATTTTTTGACACATCTGAAATATTCAAAAATCTTTTTTAATTTTCTCAATAATCTTATAAAAATTATATTTATATAAATTTAAAAACAAACTAACTACCTATAGAAATAAAAGATTAATTTAAAGTTCATAAAAAAGCTATGGAGCTTCATTACGTCAATTTATACTAAAATTTGTATACGAATCGACAAAAAGTAAAATAACTGTAGAATTAATTAATCAATCAAAATTTTTCGAAAAAGTCACTCGAGCTTCATCCTGTCAATTTATCAAAATTTTTAGATGAATCGATTAAGTATTGTAAGCTACATGTCGACTGAATTGCTAGAAAACAATATTTCCGTAATACACTCAAAAGTATGAAAATATGAAACTCAGAAATCAAGGAATGTAATTTTGCCATGACAATAAATGAGAGTTTCAAACAATTTTTAAAAATATGTACAAAACTAGTGAAAATATTTCAAAATGAGAAAATAGCAAGAGTAATTTACCGATTTTTTAAATCCTATCATCAGTGTTTTAAAGTATCGTCATTTTACAGTAAGATAAATTGAACAAATGTTCATAAATAAAGTTTCTAAAATTTTTTAAATATTAATTCTTAATAAGTAATTTCGAATTGAAAGCGTTTGGAATCTAAAATAGTTAACTGAAATCCCAGTGGCTTCATTTGAATATATAAAATGTTTCTTCAATTTTGCAAACTGATGCCAGCAGACGCTGACATTTTTTTCATGTTTCCTGCAATGAAACTCTGTTTTCATCTATAGCCGAGAAAGGGAGACTGGGTCATTGGAGAAAGATTTAAGCCTTGAGAACGATAATACATTGGCTTTTTACTCTAATTACTAGTTATTTGTAGGAATTTTATTTGAATTTGTATTACAAACAGTATTATATTTTACTTTTACATTTTCTGCAATTCATTCATGGTATGGATAATTTTGGTTTACATGTTGTTTACATGTATTGTTCTATAATTATTTAAGATTGGGTGATGTCCTAGAGGAGATTCCTCGATTTCATGTCCGTTCATTTCGACAACTGAGCCACTGTCAATGTTTATTTTCGCACGTTTCAGCTGCATACGAGCATCTCTTATATATATTCCACGAAGAATTGTATTATTACGGTGAAATATTGCCACAACGTCACCAGTGGATGTTGTTAAAACATTTCGCTGTTCGGTTGGCATGGGCGCAGGGGTATTACCGCTTACTTTCAGAAAAATTGGTTTGTCTGCAGGAAAAGTGTATCTGCGAATTTCGAATACTCGGTGTGGATTCCTGTTGGGAATAAGTCGAATAGAACTAAGTTCTTCAGGGTCAAATCCAAGTATGTACCAAGAACGATGCCTTCTAGGAGGAGACCTGGACCTATCACGAAGAGGAGGCCCGGCAGGAGGAACAGACTTGTCAGGAGAATGATTCCTGTCAGGAGAATTAGAAGCACCGGACCGAGGAACACCAGGGATAGGGTCGCCATTAGGTAAACAGTCAAACTGTAAACTCAATTCTGCAACAAGAAACGGAGCATTAATTTTTACTTAAAGTACACAATCATATGTTCGTATTGACTGTGAATAATTCTCAAATAGAAATTCAGACATGACAGGTAGAAGATAGTTTATGCGTAAAAAGTGAAAATATTTAAATTTGTTGTTCAAGTGGACGTAGAAAACTGATTATGATATTGAAAGCAATACTTGCGTGCTGTGAATTATGGAGAAAAGTAAAGTGTCTCATCATTTTTTTGACGCGCAGGGATTGCTTTTCAGGCTATTAACCAGTGAAACCTTGGCACCTCCAAGAGCGACGATGATTGAGACGATTAGCTTAACAGAATATTCCGGGTATAACCGTCGCAACCCCGATATAAGATCTTTATACCTCCTTTCTTTTCCTTCTCCTTGGCTATGACGTTTTTGTCAGCTGGTGCCGAAAATTCGATAACGAACATGGTTCGTTTCTCGAAGTGAAGGAGAACTATATCGGGCCTCGAATGCGCAACAGAAACAATTGTCGAGAATATGAAGTTCCAGTATATACGGCACTTCTCATTTTCGACAATTGACTCTATTTTCCTAGGAGCGTTTAGCGGAGCGGTATTTGGGCTAATGCCGTAAGAGTGACAGAGATGGTAATAAAGCACTCTTAGGGCGCATTGTGCCTTTGGATGCAGGTCGATCCCGTATGAGTTGGACAACTAGATAGTATGTGTTCTAGATGCTCGCGGTGTGCATGACACGCTCTGCAGCTATCACCGGGAATATCTTGGATCAAAATGTGGTGACGGTATGCTAGAGTGGAAAGGACACCGTCTTGACATGCCAAAATGAAGCCCTCCGTGTCCGACTTCATTCCGGGTGATCTAAGGAAAGCAAGCGTTAGCTCATACAACATCGACTGTTCTTCCACATTTCTGTGGAAGATGCCGTGCATCCTCTTGTCGAGGAGCTGTTCGCGAAAGTTTTTCTCCTGTGCTTTCTTAATCCGGGCCTTCAGGAGTGAGTATGCAAGACGGATAAGATTTGATGTATTTTGTTCACCCCTGATATTGAAGTCAAGGCCGAGTGTTTCAGCATCCTCCTCGGCTGCTTTGTACAGAAACGCCCCTTTTCCCACTTCTTCGTGTTTCCTGACCATTTTAAGAAGAGGTTCTTGTCCATTTGCGACTATATGTGCTGTATCCAGAATAATCCTGTTGTGAAGACATTCAAGATTCACTATTCCGCGACCACCTAGGAGGCGTGAGATGTAAAGTCGCCGAACAGAAGACTTAAGGTGCATGCTTTTGTTCATGTGCAAAACCTTCCGCGTCCCGATATCAAGGGATCTAAGCTCGTTCTTCGTCCATGGAACCACTCCAAATGAATAGAGTACTACCGGGACGGCAAGCATATTCGTTGCGGATACTTTGTTCTTCGCCGACAGTTTAGAAGACCAAATCTTCCGGATGAGACGTTTGTATCTGCTTCGGAGAGTACCCTTTATAGATGTCACGTCCTGAATGCGGCTCTGTGGCACGCCCAGGTATGTATAGGTCTCTTCAGCGCTAAGGTGTCGTATAGCGCTTCTGTCGACGAGCTCAGGGTCTTCGTGGATACCATTCAGTTTTCCTTTCTTCAAATTAACCTTGGCACATTTCTCTAACCCTAACTCCATTCCAATCTCTTCAGTGTACTCTTTGACAATGTCTAGAGCTAGATGTAGTTTCTCATGATTTCTAGCATAGATTTTGAGATCAACCATGTGAAATACATGAGTGACCTTATGCTTTCGATCTCCAGGTTTACCGCAGAGGTACTCTTCGGAATGGCGAAGTGCGAGAGATAGTGGCAATAATGTGAGGCAAAAGAGGAGAGGGCTCATGGTGTCGCCCTGAAACACACCTCTCTGAAAGGTGACACTGTTAGTGGTCACATTTATATATATATATATATATATATATATACAAAAATCTACCTCGCACCAAACCATTTCGAAAATTTTTCGCCAGAAGAGATTACCAATCACAACCCAAACAGCTGACTCACATATCAATCGTATGTGCTCATCTGAAACAACGGAATCCGTCAACACTTCAATTATCCGCAATCATAGAAAAAACAACCAAAATACCATCTCTCAACATAAATGAAGAAGTGAAAAAAGCAAATCAATATTTACTACCCGACAAATCTAAGGATAAATATGGGCTGGCCTTCAAAAAATTTGTCAAACGGAGCAAACAAAACAAAACAGAAATATTTTCGGGTTACACACGTCTTCACGGAGAAAAATCAATGTTCGCAGGACGACTAGTAGATCAAAAACAGTAATTTCACAGACAAACATACAAAAGATGAATTTTGAACAAAACAAAGATAAAATGTTAACCTAGTAGATAAGTATTCAAGCAAGAAGATAATTTGAGGCCCTTATCAAAGGACCGGATATAACCTACTCTTGCCTTGAGTCAGAGGTCCCCTAAACGTAGATCAAGTTTAAGCGATGATGGGCCTCTCGAAGATAAGCACCAAAAATTTATAATCTGCTCTGCGATCTAGACCTTTAATTTTCTACCAAAAAATACGAATTTTCAACTCAATACATGATTTTTCATAGAAACATTTAAATCTTTAACTAAAACAGATCAATTATTATTAACCAATACTGAAATGCTGCAATTTTTAGCTTAAAGAGATAATTTTCAACAAAAACCAACGAAATCGAGGGGTTAACAACCCGGGAAGTCAGGTGTACACCTTCGCCGAAGTCACTAGCGTGAAGTCACTGAATTCACTTGAAGTCAGTGTTCACGCCATCGGTTGAGTTGTGAACCCCTCGAACGAATTAAATAAAAATAGTTAAATTCTTAACCAAAAAGATGAATCCTCAAACAAAAAAAGTAATTTTTGAAACAGTTGTGTGCGAAGCGCGATTTCTCGTTCATGTGGACCAGACGCGAGGATTCCGATTCGCCCATTCTCGGGCGAAAACCTTTCCAGTCGTCTGGAATTTCCGAAACAGAAGGCCAAATTTTTCGGGAAACTGCAGAAAAGGTCGATGATCTTCGATTTTTTGGAAAATTATATATTTTTGGGTTAGTGTCAGCATGCAAAAAAACGTAAAATTAATAGATTAAATAAAATAATGTTTTAAATAAATTAAAGATGATGAACAAATATAAAGTGAAAATTTTGATATCTCGAAAAAAGTAAGAGACTAAAAAATACTTAACATAAGCGAGTTTTCAACAAATTAAGACCAATTCTTATTCCCTTAAGTATTATGAACAGGCTCATGTCTTATAATAATTTACTTTAGCACCATATTTTTTCGTTTAAACCACGTATTAAGAAGAATTTTCCTCCCCCCCCCCCCCCTCTGCACTGCTGTACGGTCCGAGGGAGATAGAGTCAAGTGTCCAAAACAAGAAGTGCCGAATTTTCTGGTAATAAAAGTTTCGGACAGTTTCTGGAAAATAAAGGCCACCCTGAACCACATGTACAGATGGTTCGCCATGCTTGGTAGAGTACCGTTTTTGCATGTGAAAATCTGATCCGTGCAAAGAGGTCTGATACCTGATTCAAACTAATGCGGACATAGGACAAATTTCCGCTTCCCACTCAAAAAAAAGTTGTCTAGAAACAAAAGCATCATCCTCTTACCTGTTTTGATTTGAGCCACGTGAATATCTATTTTACACAAACAGAATTATTTGGCAGCAAGATAAAGTGAAGTTTGTCGAAAAAGATAATTTTTGCCGCGAAAAGTTTCTTTTTGAAACAAATGAAATTTCTTTTAATTTTAGAGGAAATTCTATTTGTGTCAAAAAGCATCCTTCTGAAATAAAAAGAAATTTCTCTGAGTGCCACTCTAACTCAGACTACTTTGAGCTTTTAAAATTCGTGAAAATTTCGTATCAATAGAGGCACTTTTCGAATTCGGTTTGTTATTACATACACATATTCTGGATTATTCTAGAATAAATTAAAATTGAATTCGTACTAATTCCGAAAAACTCAGATAATCTTTGGAATGATTATATTTACCAATAAAATTGAGTATAACCGCCAACGATATGACAAGTGTATAACAAATCCTCATCTTTTCTATTTAGCGAAAATCGTATCAATGTAATTATTCAATAATTTGATTGAAATTGTAACTAAAGAATATTCTAGCGCCTCCTTGGATTATATACTATCATTATCTTCATGATTATAAGCGTCACGCTTGTCCTTCTGAGATATTGACATTTCATCAGATTTAAAATAAGCGTATTATTGTTGCTAAGGTAGGTTTCGAATGTAGAGTAGCTAAAGTTGCCAAACTTGCGTATCTGTAAATTAAAACTGTGCTGACAACCGATCATTAACAATAAGAAAGTGTGGTTGTCTCTGTATATTATAAAAATGTCACGTCACCTCCGCAGTCGCTGTTTTTGGAACCGACGATCTTTTTAGAGAAGATTGTACAATATTTTATCATACAAAGTTTTATTATTAATATAGATCACATAATTCTTCTCGAATCAAGGTCTTTTTTCTATTGTTGCATCAACTTTGAATTATATTGCTTGCAAAATGGTTACTGTAAAAAAATTTCTTTAAATATTATAAATGACTTACTTACAAACTGTCAAGCGTGTGAGTTTTTTCGCACAACTCGCTTTGTAGCTAAGGAATTGCGCAACTTGGCTAAGCTAACATCGCATTTCTCTATCGGCTCCTTGGAACCCCTCAGCACCGAATGCTACTGGCGGAAATTCTAAGAAGGCGGTATAGCAAGGGCCCGTATTTCAAGGTTCATGTGTATTGAAAAAACGCATTAAAGGGGAGAAACCTATTTCCCCGAGATACTTGTATTTTGCAGTTCGAGTTCTTTCCTTCAGAGGCGTCAACACTGTGTAAAGTGTATGATTGTTGCATTCGGGCGCGGATATACTGCCTTTCCGAGTGAAAAATTTTCTATTGGAGTTGGAGATGATTCGACTTGAATTCGACTTCAGGAAGCTTTATCTCGCTCGCGGACAGGGGCGAGACATAGAAATCGTAGATGAAAGTCTCACGCTTATGATTCAAAGTTTTGATGAGGGGTACTTGCCCCTTCGATTTGAACTTGTTTTCGTTCGTAAATGTTATTTTTCATTATACTTCGACCTCTATGAACTATGGACTTCAGCGGCAGGGTCCGCACTTTCCAAGGAACAGGTAGATATTTGGGACCAAACAGTCAACATCAGCTAAGGATTTATATTTTAAAACCGATAAAACTTGTAATTTTATAATAAATGATTTGCCAATTCAAAATTCGGAACCTGTCAGTCTAAGAAACTACAGGCATATACAATTTTGCATAAAAAAAATAAGACTGTCATTTTCTACATGTATCTCGTGAACTGTTGGAGATAGGAAAAAATAGACAGCATTTTTAAATAAACAATAAAACACGTACAAATAAATGATGTTATACTTGTCTTGCGTTTGTCTTCAGGACACAAAATAAAGTCTCGCTCGCGGTGTGGGGCGGGACATAGAAAACGTCTTCAGCATTTGTTCGCTATATCTTGACTGGGGGGTAATTCAAGCCTTAGCCAAGCCGAAATATTTTTACTCAAGTTACAATGCAATAAGTTGAATCTGAATTGATGTCTGTATTGTGGGATATGATACTATTAATTATTCAGGTGTCAATTATATTTAAATTTGTTTAGAAACATAAAGTTCAGATGTCACTAAATGTCACTTACAGCGGTAAGCTACAGAGTAGAGTTGGAGGCGGGAATCGAGTCAACATGGCGACACTTTGAAGTTTTGTCACAAATGAGTATGGGTTTTTCTTTTTTTTTTGAGAATCAATGCTTGACTTTCGATAAATAAACTAATCATTGTGTATTTGAAATGGCGTGTCTTTTCAATGAGTTCCTCGACCCTACCGTATAAAAATTACAAATACATGTTTAGCAAATCTAATTTTGCATAATGTATATCTACTTCACTATTTCTTTCATCTGAATTAATCTTAGTTATTGAAACATTTTTTTAAGAGGCTCGTCTCAGCTTATAGGGCTTCTGAAAGATGGTTTTGAGAGATGTATCTAATAATTGAATTCACAATTTTGACTATTCGATATAACTACATTCTCCTCCTCATTTCGAGAATTGCATTATTAATTATTGTCATGAAAATAACCATATTTAGCTATCTTACAAAAATAAATTGTAGTTGTACATCATGGAAAGCATACATTTCCTGAGAGATGATGCCGATTTCAGGACAAGAAGGACCATTGACATTCATGTTCATCCTAAGTCCCAAGATCTGGCTGAAATGGATGTCACCCTCTGTGAGGATCTCTCGGTAGAGTGAAACCTCTGGACCATCAATTGTTCAGTTTATGGTTCGCCGAAAGCTTTGGCTGATTTAAATCAAAGAGTAAAACCGAAGATGGATCAGAAAATAAAAAGACGCAAAAAAGAATATTAGGTCCAAAAGTTTTCCCACGAACTAAGGATCTACCACCACACAATTAACAAGTCGAAGCCGTTTGCTTTCAAAAACAAAATAAGAAAGCAAATATACTTCTCACGAAATGCTTTCTTACATCTGTCACTTTGAGATTAGCTATATTATAAGCATCGTTTCTTTAATCCTTCAAATTTGTTCTGTATATTTTTTGCAAGAAAATAAGGATCTCCCTTCATATTTAAATTAAATAAAAGTTGTTGTATTGATCAGAGGGGGTAAATTTGAATGAGAATTCGAAATCATTTTGCGACGTTTCGTCATCTGTAAGGTGAGGGCGATAACTACCCAGATAACAATGCATGCGGACGCACATGGGCTCATGGCCTGCAAGCACGATGTGTCGGCAACAATGCAAGCACAGTGACAGCACGTTCTGAGGGCAATAAGTAATCCTGCATAGTGCCCGCACACGGTCTGCATGATATGCGGCACAGCGTGCGTCTATCATGCTCGTCAGGTACTTCAAGGTACGTCAAGGTACTTAGGGCAAAATGTCGGCATATAGCATGCGGTGAAGAGTGCTGCACAAAAAGCGCATTATTACTAAAAACATAATATAGCAGTTGTGTAAAAATAAAACTCTGATCAAATTCGCTCTATGTTCTAAATTTTTGTTATTTTCCAAGTTTATTTTACAGACAAAAAGTCGAAATAGAAGTGAATAATTATTTTTTTTTCAAATTAAATAAAGATTTTTTCTTGGGTTTTGGTTCGAAAAATTAGCTTGGAGTATAAACAAATTTCGAGGCAAAGAACAAAGTCGGAAAGAGTTGTAACTGTTTAAAAATAATTTTTTGAACTCTAAAATTTTAGCTCCGTGAAAACGCACCATAAGTATGTTATAGACAAATGATGAAAATAAAGAAAAATATACAACTAGAAGAAAAACTGAAACAAAAAAATTTGCCCGCTGCGCGGGCACATTCTCTTCGCGTGGGGCTCGCTTCGCACGCAAGTTTGAGCGCGCCTCAGGCTTTGTACTCCCCCCCCACATTTGTGCACAGACCTTTTAAAATTAAACGTCAGAGCATCGGCAACTGTCATTTGGTGATTGTCACAACGTTTCTATTAAAATTCTTCGCAATACAAAAATTCAATATATCTTCTTCACTATTTTTTACTATATTTACTATGTTTACTATATTCAGATTTAAAATGATCGAAAACAAGTTTTTCAAGTGCAAATTTTTAATCGTTCTACTTCTGAGATTTAAGTTCTTAAATCTCAGAAGTAGAACGATTAAAAATATGCAACTTGAAAAACAATTGAAAGTAATTAACTGGAAGGTTCAAAAGTATAGTGTTCTTTAAAATCCCTTTGTTTTCTAACAAAGGTGTTGAATAAACGCTCTGTGTTGAATAATTTAAATTGTTCGAAATAAAAAGAGATTTTAAGATAAATATATATTTCTCGCTAATACATTATTTAAGAGGTAGCAGGAATAATTTTGTGTATGTCGCTTTTGGAATAAACACCTGTTGCATCATCAGTTGTGAGAGAACAACTTTGAAGACAAGAGTTTTCAATAATTATAACTCAAAACACGTGCATGCTAGCACGACGCTGGCACGCACGTGCCGACACGCGTGCGGCGCATATGCGACGCATATGAGGACACATATGTCTGCACTCTTGCCCTCACATCGTGCCGATCGGTCGACACGCGTGCAAACACCATGCGGGCAAGGTGTGAGCACATTGTTATCTGGGTAAAGATCCTGAAACTTAGAGGTAGTATTTATACTGAAAAGCTTGTACTTTAGAACACTGATATATTTCTCGGCGTGATTAGAAATACAATTAGATGAATATTATGGTTTTAAATTGTGTAACACTGGGTGGCATATGTGATTTAAAGCATAAATATACTCTTTTTTTGTGGTTTTTAGTGTTTCTCCAATTAAATTCATGTTTATGATTGCTGCGATGCACATTTAAAACACATTCCTTTTTCTTGTTATTTTAATGCTTTTTTATACGTATTTCTAACAATCCTTTGCCTTCATCCACGTAAGATACGGAGCTATTTCTACAAGAAATTTTGTGAACAACGTTAGTTTGATACTATTTTCTGACACATCTTCACCTAGCTTAACAATAAATGACAAAGAAGGTTTTATCGGTTGTATTACAGCTATGTTAATTTTTTCAAATATGTGGGTCGTTTTATCAAAAAACTTTTTTTGGGAATAATTAATGGTTAAATTTTTAGTATGAAGTTTCATGTGAGATAAAATTATTACCCTGCCAACAAGGGGGCGCATGAATATTCCCCAAATCCATTTAACCTAATTTTTATTTGACTGAAAATCAAGTTGCTGAACAGCCGTTTGTCATAATTTTTATTTTTTCGAATTTTCAGGTGATATAACCTCTATTTTTCCTAACTACCGATTATCATAATTTCTATTATACCAAGTCTTCATTTGACATCATTTTCATATATTTGAATTTCTATTCCCCATAATAGTAGTAGGGCTAGGGGGGTACGAGGCCAAATTCCGAGAGATGACGACACCGTCGCAAGTTACCGACACCAGAAGATGGCATCACCGACTGACGGAGGGTTCTGTTCCATGCTAAGTTACCGGCAGTTGGTAAAACAGTGAGGTTGGCAATGCAGATTCCTGCTGCGATAGCATTGTACCATCACTCGGTTAAAACAGATAGGTTGGTAATTTCAAGGTTCTGTTCCTTTCAGAGTAGGTAAAACAGTGATGTTGGTAATAGAGATTCCTGCTAAGTTAACATTATAAGGTTTTGTTCCATGCTAAGTAGGCAAAAAAGTGAGGTTGGTAATGGAGACTCCTGCTAAGTTAACATTATAAGGTTCTGTTCCATGCTAAGTTACCATCGATTGGTAAAACAGTTTATTAACATCAGTCGGTAAAACAGGGAGGTCGGTAATTTTAAAATTATTATTCCATCATATGTCGGCAATGTAGAAAGTCATGTTACCATTAGTCGGTAGAGCCGGGAGGTCCGTAATTGTTATATTATTATTTTATCTCATATAGATAAGTTAGGGAGCCATTATATCATCAGTCGGTAAAATATGGAGGTCGCTAATTTTTATATTATCATTTTACCATCGGCCGGTAAGGTAGGGGGGGGGGGTCGGTAACTTTTTATATCATTTTACCACATGTCGGTAAAACAGGGGCCGTCGGTGATGCACATCTCCAGCAACAGATCGATCGTCAGTCGCTATATCAGGAGCCTACTCGAAGAATCCGCCCCAAGTGCTAATTAGGAGTTTCTCGTAATATTAAGGTTAATGATCATTTAAAAAATATATTTTTTGGCAAAAAAAACCATGCATGAATAAGTTTTTAATTTCCACTAATTTGTTAGCTACTTTTTAATTGTATAAACAATTCTTACTTTTTTAGTAGTAATATACTAATTTCTTGAGCAATTTTTCAACAAATTGTTATTTAATAATTTTGAATCACAAAAAAATTACTTATTTTATTTTTTAAAGAAATAAACATTTTTAAAATAATTTTCTTTCTCTAAAAATGCGTAAAGCATAGCAGACTATCATTGTCGACTTTGAGAAACCAAACAAAAGAGTTTTTCGATCAAGTACACTTATGTCCCGATTCTGGGCCGACCAAAGCCGAGGCCGGCCCACAATTAAGAGATGAGTTATATATGTATTTGGCACTGATTCGTAATACAAATTTAATAAAACTCAATGAAAAAATTAAATTTTCAATAAAGTAGTTCAACGTTCAAGCAAGTACACTGGAACTTGTATTTGAGACCGGTTTCGTGCATGGCTTGCAGTGGCCTTCAACATACATTTAGAAACTCTAAACTTGAACAGTCAGGGTCGCATGAACCTTTTCCGTTGGATTTGGATGCATGCTTACAGCTGACGCAACTAAAGCAATCTCAGTACTGCGGATTCCCTCATCACGAAACTTCCGAAGAGATCAATTCTCGGAACTTCATAAATCCGGACTTTTTAAATCCAAGTTTTAGTGTAACTGAATTTGCTGCCAAAAGAGTTATTGATCTTAAATGAAAAATGGTTGAATTCAACCACCAAAAAACCTAAAAAGACGAATTATTGACAAAATACATGAACATACAAAGAGCTCGATTCGCGCAGTAAGTGGTCCTTCGCGCACTGTTCAGCTGTGGCTGAATATGTATGCTGCTTTTGATTGGTTATCAGCAGCGCGCGAAGTAAATCAGCAAGTTCTTCGCATACTGCTGATCGACAATCAAAAAACAGCATTTATATATCGCCACATCTCTGTATTTTCTCAAATGTCAGGTTGGGTATTCACCCCAAATTTCAGGTTGTTGCCGCGTATATAAAAGGAATATAGATTGAGTAATAAATATTAAATGAGTACAGGTGATAGTGATGGCATAGGTAACTCACCACCCGAAAGTATCGGAGCGGCGAAAATATTCTGATGCATTCTGGCAAAAATGTTAGCCATCGCTGAAAATTGAAAATATCCCTGTCAATTTTTTTTCATTGTTTAGAAGATACTCGTATTTTTTTAATGGAGGGCTTTGCCCTCTAAAAGCCTCGCGTGGACTCCGCCTGGAGCCCGTCCCTGAAACTGATTTCAGCACCTGGGTGATTCGGGACTTAAGTGACTGTTACCCTCGCCTCCCCAGGTGGAAAATTTAGTAGTCCGCCGGAGTTCACCACCGGCGCAGTGCTGGCCCAGTGCTGGTCACCAGTAGAGAGAATCGGCAGTTCGCCCAGTACTAGCGGACGGTTGACACCGCGATCGGGGCAGTACTACCCCGACAGTATAAATATTTAAAAAATGAAAAAATACGTTTAAAAGTATGATCTATGTGTTTTAAAATGTGGAAAAACTATAGATACAAATATCGCGAAACTTAAACATAGTTTTAACAAGTTTAAACTGCTTTTTCTTATTTCAAACATGTGTGGAGAGTGAAGTGCATTAGAGAGAACATGATGAAAAGTAAATTGAGTTTATTCTCTTTAATTTTCAACGTCAAATTGGATGCTGCCAAGGGATTAAGGATAAAGACGTAACTGGACGCTCAGCTATCAATTTGTCGTCACCGTGTGACAACAAATTTCAGCGTTCATTGACGATGCAGACAGTGACGAGATGTAGGCTATTGGTTTTTGAATTTACTCCAATGTTTGAAATCTTACACTTCAGTGCTATACAGTGACGCCGCGCCATGTCATTAGACTTTCATGCTCAAAATATATTTCGTAAATGTGCACTGTTTTTGCATATCAAATTATGTCTCATACACCTCGCTATGCACAAAGAATAAAAAATGCTTTCAGAATTTATGTATTTCATATACATTTTCAGGTTTCATAGGTACCAATTGATTTTATAATTTCCAGTCTCTTATAAAAGAGAAATTCGGATAAGTAGGAAAAGGACAAAAAATATATAAAATGTAGGATAATCAAATCGGCCCTCGAAGATGGCCAGTCGACTGTCCGAGGAGATCAAGTCGACTATCTGAGATGATCAAATCGACCCTTTATGATGAGCGATTCGACCCTTTATAATGATCAGTTCCGTACTCTGTGATGATCAGTTCGACTCTCTATGACGTTTGAGTCGACCGTCCGAGATGCTCAAGTCGACACTCTGAGATAATCCATTTGAACCTCTTGTTATAACCTTCTAGCGATAGTCGCTTTAGCCGTCTTCAAGGGCTGTCCTATAGTTGACCCTCCAATATAATCGGTCTGTACATCTAGATGGCCAAACTGACCTTCCATTTTACTCCGTGTGCTATCAATGATGAAACACACACACTCAAACACAAAGTAAACGTGACGCATATTGACGGTAGTCCAATTTGTTCAAAAATATCATATCAAAGATGTCAAATGAATCGTAAAAGGGATTGCGTCAATTCGATAAATAATAAGTATTAATTTCTTACAAACTGAAAATGTTTGAAAATTTAGAAGATTTTAGAACTGCGTTTTCGACTTTTCTCACTCCACTTCTAACTGAACGAACCAAAGGCCAATTGCATTCTTTCTGAATTCATGTATTTGTTCCAGGTAAATAATATATGGTCAGAATGTTTGCAATATTTTTTCTTACCGATTGCTTCTGAAAAGCACCTTGCTTTTCAGAAGAAAATGGATTCTACCTGTCGCTTATCTTCTATTTTTTGAGATTATTTTAGAGTTTTTATTCACTTTTGAAGTCATAATTTTAATCTAGATTTCTCCATTCATGAAAAAAGTCAGATCTACACTCTACACTCTAGAAATAATTAATAAATGAAAATTTCTAAAAATGGCTGTGGAACGTCAACTAGCGAATTTAACCTGAAATTTGTAGACGAATCGATTGAATATTGTAGGCTACAAGTCAAATGAACTTTTAAAAAATCGAGTCTTGGACATAAAACGTTAAATAACTATAGAAATAATAGATCAATTGAAATTTCATAAAAAAGCTCTGAAGCTTCATGCCGGCAATTTATCCTAGAATCTTTATACGAATCGATAAAATATTGTGGGTTGCAGTTTGACTGCACTTACAATAAATAGAACTGTGAGCATAAAAAGTAAAATAACTGCGGAAATAATTAATAAGTCAAAATTTCCCGGAAAAGGCACTCGAGCATCATCCTGTCAATTTATGAAAAGTTTTAAACGAATTGATTGAGTATTGTAAGCTACATGCCGACTGAATTGCTAAAAGATTTATAATTTTTATGTTTTCTACATCTGTGTCGCGTTTCTAAAACATGGACAATGTTTATGGACATACATTTTTTAACGATTCGTTATTGATTCCAAAAGTATTAACCTTTGAGTACAAGTTTCAAAGTTTTTTGAACATTTGCTTATGATGTTTTACTTTTCGGAGCGGTTTTCGGCAAAAACGTATTAATTCTCGTTAAGAATCTTAAGATATCCTGATCTTTTTCTGACGACAACTGACATTTTCTTTTAGCAGGGGTGGCCAATAATCGATTTTTGGGAAATCATATTAACCCAGGAAATTTCTGGGTGAATATTTTTTGTATTATACATATTTTTAATTTTACCATCAAAAACGAAAATTGGAAATAATTAAATTTCAATTTATACGGTTTTTTAATTTAAATAAAAATACAAAATCAAAATTCTCAAAACTTCCCGAGTCGATTTTCGTTGTGTATTTATTTTTCATAATTAAGAATTGATATTTAGTTCAACGCGAAAAAAGTTTACCATTTTAGAAAATAATGTTTCAGTAATACCCTCAAAAGTATAACAATATATAACTAAGGGATCAAAGAACGTAATTTTTCCATGACAATTAATAAGAGTTTCATAAATGTTTTTAAAATATGTACAGAACAAGTAAAAATATTTATATATAAGAAAATAACAGAGTATTTTACCGATTTTTTAAAATCCTATCTTCAGTGTTTTAAAGTATCGCCATTTCACAGCAAGATAAGTTGAACAAATTTTTAAACATTAAGTTTCTAAAATTCTTTAAACATTAATTAATAATAAGTAATTTCGAACTGAAAGCGTTTGAAATCTACAATAGTTAACTGAAAGCCCAGTGGCTTCATTTGTATATATAAAATGTTTCTTCATTTTTTCAAACTGATGCCATCAGACGCTGTGAAATTTTTTTCATGTTTCCTGTAATCAAACTTTGTTTTGATCTATTTCCGATCAAGGGAGGCTGGGGCACTCAAGAAAGATTAAAGCCTTGAGAACGATAATATTTTGACTTCTTACTGTAATTACAAGTTATTTGTAGGATTTTTAGTTTAATTTGTATTACAAACAGTATTATATCTTACTTTTATATTTTCTTCAATTCATTAATTGTGTGGATGATTTTGGTTTACATGTTGTTTGCATGTACTGCTCTATAATTTCTTAAGATTGGGTGGTATCCTATAGGAGATTCCTCCATTTCATGTCCGTTCATTTCGACAACCGAGCCACTGTCAATGTTTATTTTCACACGTCTTTGCTTCATACGAGCATCCCTGGCATATATTCCACGAAGAAGTGTATTATTTTGCTCAAATATTGCCACGACGTCACCAGCGGACGTTGTTAAAACATTTCGCTGTTCGGTTGGCATGGGCGCAGGGATATTACCTCTTACTTTCAAAAAAATTGGTTTGTCTTCAGGAAAAGTGTATTTGCGAATTTCGAATACTCGTTGCGGATTCGTGTTGGGAATAAGTCGAATAGAACTAAGTTCTTCAGGGTCAAATCCAAGTATGTACCAAGAACGATGCCTTCTACGAGGAGACCTAGACCTATCACCAAGAGAAGGCTCGGCAGGAGGAAAAGACCTCTCAGGAGAAAGACTTTTGTCAGGAGAGTTAGAAGTGCCGGAACGAGAAACACCAGGAATAGGGTCGCCATTAGGTAAACAGTCAAACTGTAAACTCAATTCTGCAACAAGAAACAGAGTATTAATATTTACTTAAACTACACCAGCATATGTTCTCATTGACTGTGAATAATTCTCAAATGGAAATTCAGACATGATTAACAGCGCGCGAGGCAGCGACTGCAGAACTGATGGTTATACCTTTTGTATGTAAGGAGGTGGAAGATAGTCTAAGAGTAAAAAGTGAAAATATTTAAATTGTTTTTTTTTTCAAGTAGAAGTGGAAACCTGATTATAGTTTTGAAAGCAATACTTGCATGCTGAGTATTATGGAGAAAAGTAAGCATTTGGTACGAGAATTTTCGGTGTACGTAATTGTAAAAATACAATGGAAGATGCTCCACCTGGAATGCAATTATATCGTTTTCCGGTTTCAGAATTGTCTACAATAATTTCTTTTAAACAAAAAAATGTATATTTGACAGACTTGTATTTTAAAATGTGTTCTTCAGGATGTTCGGAATGCAAGAATAGGTTTTTAATTTTAATTTCGAAACCACTATGTTATGAGCTTATTACGCCCCAGAAAAGTGAGCGTTTAAGTAGCCCTTTATCGAACAGTATCAGCTACTGAGAGTTCATTAGTTCGAAACGCCGCCGCACTGACGATTTATTAGTTCCACAAAGGGCCACTGAATAACGCACTATGTATTTCATCAGATTTCATTAACTGACTGTAGACATATATGTAAAAAAATCTACCTCGCACCAAACGAATTTGAAAATTTTGCGCCAGAAGAGATTACAAATCGCAACCCAAACAGCTGACTCCCATATCAATCTTCTGTTCTCATCTGCAACAATGGAATCCGTCAAAACTTCAATCATCTGCAATCATGTCGCAGAGTGTTATAATTGCAAATCTCCGTACAGCCAGAATCATAGAAAAAACAACCAAAATACCATCCCTCAACATAAATGAAGAAGTGAAAAAAGCAAATAAAGATTTACTACCCGAAAAGTCTAAGGACAAATATGGGCCATTTCCGCAGGGGCTATCCAACGCTCAATTTTCTGGAGGCTCTACAGGCATATCCATGTTCAGCATAAAAATTACAAAAAATATGAGTATACAGATGTTGAAGGGGATTAACCTTTTCTGCAGTTTTACTAATGAATGAGTGAAATTTTAAAACTACTCAAATTACTTTTCTATAATATTAAAAATTATGACCAATTCTCATTCCCTTGAGTATTATGAACAGGATCATGTCATATAATAATTTACTTTAGTACCATATTTCTTCGTTTAAGCCACGTATTAAGAAGAATTTGCCTTCCCCCCCTGCCCTGATGTACGGTCCAAAGGAAATAGAGTCAAGTATCCAGAACAAGAAGTGCTGAATTTTCTGGTACTACAAGTTTCGGATAGTTTCAGAATAATGAAGGCCACCCTGAAGCACATGTACAAATGGTTCGCAATGGTTGGTAGAGTACCCTTTTTGCATGTGAAAATCTGATCGGTGCAAAGAGGGCTGATACCTGATTCAAACTAATGCGGACACAGGACAAATTTCCGCTTCCCACTCAAAAAAAAGTTGTCTTGAAACAAAAGCATCATCCTCCTACCTGTTTTGGTTTGAGTCACTTGAATATCTATTTTACGCAAACAGAATTATTTGGCAGAAAGATAAAGTGAAGTTTGCCGCACAAAGATCATTTTTGCTGCAAAAAGATTCTTTCTGAGACAAATTAAATTTCTTTTAACTTTAAATTTTGGAGGAAATTCTATTTGTGTCAAGAAGCATCCTTCTGAAACAAACAAAATTTCTCTGAGTGCCACTCTTACTCAGACTACTTTGAGCTTTTAAAATTCGTGAACATTCCGTATCAATAGAGGTACTTTTCTAATTCGATCTGTTATTACATACACAGATTCTGGATTCTTCCAGAATAAATTAAGATTAAAGTCGTACTAATTTCCGACAAACTCAGATAATATTTGGAAGGATTATATTTACCAATAAAATTGAATATAACCGACAAGGATATGACGAGTGTATAAGAAATCCTCATCTTTTCTATTTATACGAAAAACGTATTAATGTAATTATTCAAGAATTTGATTAAAATTGTAACTAAAGAATATTCTACCGCCTCCTTGGATTATATACGATCATTATCTTAATGATTATAAGCGTCACGCTTGTCCTTCTGAGATATTTACATTTCATCAGATTTAAAATGAACGTATTATTGTTGCTAAGGCAGATTTCCAAATGTAAATTATATCCAAATTTTCCAAACTTGCGTACCTGTAAATTAAAACTGTGCCGAAAACCGACTTTTGTCAAATTGGAATCTAAATTTTATTTCATCACAAAATGGTCTGAGCTTCTCAAGGTAAAATATTATTGATAATACACCGTTGCCAATAAGAAAATGTGGTTATCTCTTTATATTATAAAAATATCATGCCACCTCCGCAGCCGCTCTTTTTTTAATCGACGATGTTTTTGGAGAAGATTGTGCAATGTTGTACAATATAAAATTTTATTATTAATATAGCTCACATAATTCTTATCGAATTAAGGTCTTTTTTCTATTCTTACATCAACTTCGAATTATTTTAATTGAGAAATTTCTACTGTAAATTTTCTTCTAATATTATAAATGACTAACTTACTCATTGTTAAGCGCGTGACTGTTTTCGCATTACTCGCTTTGTAGCTAAGGAATTGCGCATCAGCCCCATGGACCCCCTCATTATCGAATGCTACCGGCGGAAATTTTAGGGAGGCGGTATATCAAGGGCCCTTATGTCAAGGTTCAAGTGTTTTGGAAAAACGCATTTAAGGGGCGAAAACTATTTTCCTGAGATATTTGTATTTTGCCGTTCGAGTAATTTCCTTTAAAGGCGTCGACATTCTGTAAAGTGTATGATTGGTGTACATGTTAAAATGAAGAAAGACTGAGAGGACTTACATTTTTTATTACACGTTTGAAAAGTGAACAGCATCTTGAAGGGCATCCTGAATTGATGTATGACAGATGCCTAGAGTAGTGGCCACTACTCTAGTCACCTGTCATACTTCCAACACTTCGCACTTGCACTCCTCACTGTTGTTCTGCGCTGAGAAGGCTGAGAAGGAGACGAGAGGAAGAATAAGGAAAGAAAGAGAGAAAAATCTACACAGGTATGGAGGACGCCAGAGAAGGGAAGAAATACATAAACAGAACGATACAGGAAATACACTAGAGGCACAATATCCATAGTAACTACCAACAATCACAAAGTGAAATTAGAAAAAGGAGCACTTCCCGTCTTTCCTTCCCAGGAGGAAGAAAGACGGGCTATTGGAGAAGCTGTAGTTCGAACGGTTCGAGCATGGGCGCTGGTGATGAACGGAGGAGACGAATGTGTTTGGCGTGCGACTCTATCCGAGATGGATCATAAAAATAAAGAAAAAAGAACAACTAAAAAGAGTATGAAAAAGAAGAAATAGTATGAAGAAAAATTTGGAGTCATAAGGCACATTTTTAAAAGCCAAGCAAAGTTAAGGGGTATAAAATAAAGAGTTAGATCTTTAGTTAAAAAGAGAGATGAATTTTGTAACGGGATCTAAGATCTTAGTGAAAATTTTGAGTAGATCGTCCAATGATGTGAATACAAATAAGGAAAAAGTAGAATATGAAATGTTTGCCAAATTAAAGCAAAGGTAGAAGTAGGTTTTTGTATGGAGGACAAGTAAGAAATAGGATAGAGAAAAATCTGGTTTTTGAGAGAGATAGAGGAGTCAATTGTAGTATCTAAGGCTATTTCGGCAATGCTGGATGACTTTTGCTTTAGTATCGGAGAAGGAATCAGGGAGGTTAAAGCAATTTGTGCTTGTAGAAAGTAGCGAGGGTAATGAAAAGTAAGGAGCGGTATGTGTTTAATGGCAGAAGTGTAAAGCAAAGCAAGGAAAAAATGTTAGTGAAGGGGAAAGGGTTGTTAGGGAAACTCGTGTGAGATAAAGTCGCATTGAGAGACAATGAGGGTAATGGACGAAAGGGAATTAATTTAGGGCAAGGACTTCCGCAAAATGTTTATAATGGTGTGCCGACTGAAGTAGAGTAGGTTAAGCTAGGCCTATCAATTACTGATATGATGATATAAATTTGTAAAGAATGTTGACGATTCTCCTACCCTTAAAAGGAAGAGAGTATAATAAATACATGCATAACCAAAGCCTAAACAGATCTCAATTTATAAACTTTAATAATATAAAACCTGTCGCATGTACTCACATTTATTATTTAATTGTTCAGAAGTGTTGTTTCTCCAATTACATGAAAAATAGCAAAATATCACAGACCTCTCTTTTACGCGAAATTATCGATTTTAACTTTTTGTTTAAAATGTATTTATAATTTGCGGATATGTATTGCGGTAAATAATTATTTATGAATTCTGGATATAAAGCAGTTGCAAATCTTCAGCTTAGTTTTATGGAATTATTCTAATAAATAACTAGACCTAATTGAAGTGAATTGAAAGTTATAATCACCACTGGAATTCAAGAACACCGATAATAAGAGGAAAAAAGCACTCAGAAAATTTTTTCCTTTTCTCTAAATATTAAACTTTTTCCTATATATATAGTTAAAAGTTTGTCATAAGGACAACCGCAGGATTTCGCCGGGAGCGGGTGCTAATCTGAAAAATTGCACCCGCTCCCAGCGAAATCGCGGTAAAATTTCAGCTGTAACCACGTCTCACGACCGTGAGATAGGTGGTTACAGTCTGCGACGAACTCAATACGATGGTCCGGCAAAAGTCTCGTGCACCCTGAGGACACGGAGCGACCCAAGGACGACCGCCTTCTGCATTTTCCCCGCAAGTGTCTCAGCATTTTTTTGACACGCAGGGATGCTTTTCAGGCTATTAACCAGTGAAACCTTGGCACTTCCAAGAGCGCCGATGATCAAGACGATTAGATTAACAGAATATTCCGGGTATAACCGTCGCAACTCCCTTATAAGGTCTTTATACCTCTCTTTCTTTTCTTTCTCCTTGGCTGTGACGTTTTTGTCAGCTGGTGCCGAAAATTCGATAACGAACATGGTTCGTTTCTCGAAGTCAAGGAGAACTATGTCAGGCCTCGAGTGCGCAACAGAAACAATTGTCGAGAATATGAAGTTCCAGTATATGCGGCACTTCTCATTTTCGACAATTGACTCTATTTCTCTAGGAGCGTTTAGCGGAGAGGTATTTGGGCTAATGCCATAAGAGTGACAGAGATGGTAATAAAGCACTCTTAGTGCCGCATTGTGCCTTTGGATGTAGGTCGTTCCCGCATGAGTTGGACAACTAGATAGTATGTGTCCTAGATGCTCGGGGTGTGCATGACACGCTCTGCAACTATCATCGGGAATGTCTTGCCTCAAAATGTGGCGACGGTATGCTAGAGTGGAAATGACACCGTCTTGACATGCCAAAATGAAGCCCTCCGTGCCCGACTTCAATCCGGGTGATCTAAGGAAAGCAAACGTTAGCTCATACGACATCGACTGATCTTCCACATTTCTGTGGAAGATGCCGTGCATCCTCTTGTCGAGGAGCTGTTCGTGGAAGTTTTTCTCCTGTGCTTTCTTAATCCGGGCCTTCAGGAGTGAGTATTCAAGATGGATAAGATTTGATGCATTTTGCTCACCCCTAATATTGAAGTCAAGGCCGAGTGTTTCAGCAGCCTCCTCCGCTGCTTTGTACAGAAACGCCCCTTTTCCCACTTCTTCGTGTTTCCTGACCATTTTAAGAAGAGGGTCTTGTCCATTTGCAACTATATGTGCTGTACCCAGAATGAGTCTGTTGTGAAGACATTCAAGATTCAGTATTCCGCGACCACCTAGGCGGCGTGAGATGTAAAGTCGCGGAACAGAAGACTTAAGGTGCATGCTCTTGTTCATGTGCAAAACCTTTCGCGTCCCGATATCAAGGGATCTGAGCTCGTCCTTCGTCCATGGAACCACTCCAAATGAATAGAGTACTACCGGGACGGCAAGCATGTTCGTTGCAGATACTTTGTTTCTCGCCGAGAGTTCGGAAGACCAAATCTGCCGGATGAGACGTTTGTATCTGCATCGGAGAGTATCCTTTATAGATGTCGCGTCCTGAATGCGGCTCTGTGGCACGCCCAGGTATGTATAGGTCTCTCCAGCGCAAAGGTGTCGTATAGCGCTTCTGTCAACGAGCTCAGGATCTTCGGGGATGCCATTAAGTTTTCCTTTCTTCAAATTAACCTTGGCGCATTTGTCTAACCCGAATTCCATTCCAATCTCTTGAGTATACTCTTTGACAATTTTCAGAGCTAGATGTAGTTTCTCTTGATTCCTAGCATAGATCTTAAGATCATCCATGTAAAATACATGAGTGACCTTATGCTTTCGGTTTCCAGGTTTGCCGCAGAGATACCCTTCGGAATGGCGAAGTGCGAGAGATAGTGGCAATAATGTGAGGCAAAAGAGGAGAGGGCTCATGGTGTCGCCCTGAAATACACCTCTCTGAAAGGTGATACTGTTAGTGATCACACGATGTTTTCCAGATGAGATAGTAAATCTGGTTTTCCAAAGCGGCATTAATGTCTCTATGCACCTCACGATGTGTGGATGAACCTTTAGGCTTTCCAACAGACAGATGATAAGTCTATGGGAGGTTGAATCGAAAGCTTTCCGGTAATCAATCCAGGCCATCGATAGAAATCGCTGATAGTATGCTGCGTCTTTACAGACACATCTATCGATGAGCAGGTTCTCCCGACATCCTGCTACGCCTTTCTTTGAGCCACGTTGTTCATACATCTCTCGCCATACAGGTCCAATTGTCCGAACAATCCTATCATTTAGGATAGCTGTGAAGATCTTATACAGTGTGTTCAGACAAGTTATTGGCCTGTAATTCTTAGGGTCAGCTAAGTTGCCCGTCTTCGCGCATATATATATATATATATATATATATATATATGTATAGACTGTACGTTGTCACCTCAAAAATATATATACACTAGACGTTGTCGCCTCATATATAACGTTGTCACCTCCGAAAACGGAGGTGACAACGTTTTGCCTATTTTTCGATGTAAATCCATTTTAGATACACTTTTATTGCATTTGGCGAAAAAACGTTCGGAGGTGACAACGTTCATCCTTTATCAGCAGTATAGCCTACCTAGTTCGGGTATATATCACCGGCGCTAGTGTCGCCATACTAACAGATACAAGCTGTACGTTCTCACCTCCAGCATATATAAATCCAATCACAGGTAAGAGGCACACCTTCCCACCTCCGTGATTTGGCAACACTGCATTTACTCTCAGTGAATCAGCAGGTGCCTTTCGCCGGCCGAAATTTGAAAACTGACAAATAGTAAGATTCAATCGTGAATATAAAAGCTTGAAAATGGTTCAATCTTTATAAAAAATAGTATCTTTATGTTTTTGAGGCCGCTGAATTTAAATTTGATATCAGAATTCCAAAATTCAAAATGGTTGATACCAAAATTTGGAAATCGTTGAATTTGTATGCAAATGAGTATTTGTAAGTTTTTCAGGTCGCTGAGTCCGAATTTGATATCAGACTTCAAAAATTCAAAATGGAGGATATAATATCGCAAATGAAAATTCTTTTAAATTGTTGAAATTTTATGAAAATTAGTATTTATACGTATTTAGGGTAGCTGAAGAGAAATTTCGCTCTAAAATTTCCAAATTTTAAAATTCTAGAGATTTTTTGGTGCCGCTGAATACAAATGTGAAAGTAAATTTTTTTAACTGTTTTTTTTTAATCAATCTGTTTCACTTGAAATTTTAAGTTCTTTTTTTCTTGTTGAGAATTAATTTTCTTGACTGAAAATGTTACTGCTTGGATGAAAATTATTCCGTTTTGGTTGAGGATTCAGCTGTTATGTTCAAAATTGGTCGTTTTTTAGTTTAATTCAACTATTTTTGTCTTCGAATTAAAATCTCTTTTGGTTGAAATACTACCTATCCAACATATGTCAACAGCATATTGCATTAGGAATACATTTTTTGCAGAAAAATCAACTACTTGGTTTAAAGTTGAACTACATTGTAAATAATGAATTTTTTGGTTGAACATACATGGTTTTAAATTGAAATTCACTTAGATGGTCTTAAATGAACACTTATGTAAAGATTTCGTCTTTTCGGCTTTTTTTTGTAGAAATGTGTGCTAACAGCTTGAGAATTTATGGTTTGTTGAAAAATTCATGTTTTTGATTGATAATTGAACTATTAATTTGAAATTGTGACTATTTTGTTAGAATTCCGTTTATTGCATTTGGAAAATTCAAATATTTTGTCATAAAGGTATTGTTTTGTTAAAAATTAATAATTTTGGTTTATGCTTAAACTATTCATTTGAAAATGTAACTATTTGGTTGAAAATCCTTTTTTTTCAAACAATTTTTTTAACTGAAAATTTAGTTATTTCACGTTTGGTTCAAAATGTATCCCGCACAAGTTTATGATTCAAATTTTTGGTCGACAATTAATTTTTTTTGGAAATTATTCGTGTTTGTTAAAAAATCATCATTTTGTTTGAGGATGCAACTATTTTGTCAAGAATTTGTAATTTTCCATCGGAGTTAACTGGTTGATAATTTGCTTTTTCCGTTCAAAATATGTTTCTTCAACTGAAAATATAATTATTCCATTTTTGGTTGAGAATATATCTTTTTTAGGTAAAAATTCAATCATTTGGTCGTAAATTAACTTTTTCGTTGAGAATTAACATTTTTCGTTCAAAATTCAACTACCTCTTTCAAAATATCTATTTTTTTAGAAATTCTTTCGTTTTTGTGGAAAAATACATTTTTTATCTAAAAAGTTTCACTCCACTTTTGGTTGAAAATGTATCGCTTATAAGTTAAAAATTCAACTATTTCGTCGTAAATGAACTTGTTTCTTAAAATTCCATATTTTTAATTGAACATTAAACTATTTATTTCATGACGTAACTATTTGGTTGACAATTAATTTTTCTTTTAATTATTTTTTTATTTGAAATATTAATTATTCCACTTTTGGTTGGAAATTTATCTCTTCATCAGTTAAAAATTCTGCTATCTGGTCGTTAATTAACTTTTATGTTGAGAAATCATATTTTTTGCTGAAAATTAAACTTTTTTCGCAAATGTAAGTATTTTGTTGGAAATTCTTTTTCTTAACTTAATTTTTTTATCTGAAAATATATTTATTGCACTTTTGGTTGTAAATGTAGCCCTCATATTAAATTGTAGCCCTAATTGTGATTCAACTGTTTGGTAGAAAATTCATGTAGTCTCTTGAAAATTTGTTCTCTTGGTTTTAACATTAACCTTGTTTGTTCGGAATTCATCATTTTGTTTGAGGATTCTACTATTTTGTCAAAAAACCGTCATTTTATATTGGATGCAACTGGTTGATAATTCTTCTTTTTTTTTGAAAATTAATTTTTGTGAATTAAAATTTCAACTATTTGTAGTTAATTGATTTATTTTTCAATTTCAATCTTCAAAATTCATTTCTTATGGAAGAAAAGTAATTTTACATGGTTGAAAATTCATCTTTTTTGGCTAAAAATAATCTTGTTGGTTCAAAGTTCGTCCTTTTGGCATGAAAATTCAACTCTTTGGCTCAAAATGCAACGACTCAATTTTTTTGACGATAATGTTGGCACTTAATGTATCGATGAGGATTAACATTTCATTTTTTTATCTGAACTTGCTCCTTTTAATGAAAAATGTGAGCATAATTTTCCTTTTAGAGTTCGCATTACAAATATTAATACATTAGCAATTATTTTAAAAAACTAAGAGTCGTATCGGGAAATGAAAAACACCTCTAGATTCGTCTCCGAAATATCTAGATGCCGTATTTTTTCGTTCTTTGTTTAAACAATTTTCAAACAATCACATTATTTTTCATAGTTCTGCAATTGTTATAAACGAAGTAATTGTCGGAAATGAAAATGGACAATACTATTGCAATCTTTTCGAAAATATCTCGATGCTAATTTTTTTTCTAAGCATTGGTTGAACAATTAGGTCATGTGTTGCTTAACGTATATTTGCTGTGTGCCTGTAGATATGTATTTGAAACATGCAGGCTTTTTCATTTCGGATTAAACCATTTTTAAGTCGGAATAAACATAAAAGGTCGTTCAAGTATTACTGCATTTTGAAATTCTTCAAAGTGAAAATGTACGCTCATAAATAAAGACCTGAAATGACATTTTTTTCAAAGTATATGCTTTCAAAATATATTTTATTATAATTATTTTTTCTTAAAATTGTTCACCAAATTCTATTTGACAAATTCATACTTTTGAAGTTGATAAATTTTTTGCACGGTAGAGGTTTTTGTTGGGGCTTTGTTTTTTGAAATATTTCTCTCCATAATCAATTTGAGAATGTATTAAAAATAGAACAAATTATGAATCGAGGCCTTTAAAATCAGAATAACTGGGCAATCGTCCAACATCTGGAATGACAATGAAGTTGAATAAACAACCAAAAATACGTTTATAAGAACCTAGTAATATAAGAAGACTATGAATTTTTATAATGATTTTGTTATTTAAATTGATTTTATGGGTCTTCAAAGTTGAAAAGCTTCGAATTTTAGAGTAATAAATTAGATCGAAAATTTCCTAACTGGGACCCAAACTGAAAAGAGATTAATTTTATTGTTCGAGAACTCCGGAATTATATTAGTGTAGTAGTACTATTTATAATGTCCAGTTTCAATAGCTCAGGTACACCCACCTCATCACCTAGTCTACACCCCACCGGTTGCTCTTCTGAGCTCTCTTTCGCCGACCCTTACCTGCGGGGGGTCCTTTGTGCTAATGAGGAGTGAAATACGTAACATGATTTTTTTAAATTTTACAATTAATAATTTAATAATATTATATTAGGAAGCTATGTTTTTCGGCGATTCCAACGATATGTCACTTATGGTAAATAGTCAAAAATTAGAATCTTTCCAATCCACCCCGTGTTGGAGCAACCTTCATCGAAATCAAATTTAGGACGTCCGAAAAATATTTTAATTATCACTTTTGTTCAACTTATTTGTCACATAAATATATGAAATCATTTTATTTTTATTTCGAAATGTAATTTCAAAAACTCAAAAGTAAGAAAAATGTGAGATTTTACACAAGTTTCAAGTCCATATCTGTGGCAAACTTCAATGTCGTGAAAAGTAGACTAGTGGAAATAGCTAATCAATTATCAAAAATTCCGAAGGTCTTCAGAAAAATTGTATGTTTTTTTTTCATATGTTGAACATAAAATAAAATTTTGCATAACGTCATCGTGTCGGCAATTTGTTTAAAACAATTAAATTGCTAAATTTTACCCTCATTGTTCCACGAAAATTCAAAACATTTTGCAAACTTGAGTGAGTAAATATATACTCAAGTCTCTATCCAGTATCAAATTTGCAAAACGTTCATGATGCGGCCACGTTATTAATTATAAACAAATTAATATTTTGTTAATCTCTCCTGAGCGAAAATACCAAAGATTTTTCAAAATGTTGTTTCTGCTTTTATTCGTTGAGAAAAGACTATTGTATGATTTGCAAAACTAAATACATTTCGCAAATTATCGTTTTTCAAGTTGTTACATTTTTGGCCATTCGACTCCTAAAATTTCAGCGGAAATTCCGAAGGTTGCGTTTTGAGGTACCAATTGTTAGAGAGGTTGGGATCTGAAAATTATGAAATTTGCAAAACGCTGCTCGGCCGGCAATAGAGATTCATTCGAGCTACACGATCCGAGAAACGACCAAAAATATTTTTGTTCATCGCCTTGTCAATCGAGCTGTCATCTCATATCGTCTCGTTAAAACGAACTTCTTGTCAAATCGATCGATCTGACTGAACAACCGAGAAGCTCGTTTCCAAAATTTTTAATATTGCTATATTTAAATGAATATAAATAGAAAATGAATTGATGGACGTAAAAAAGGCCTTTTCTCAAGGTTAAAGCTAACTTTTACCTTCATACCTGAGCGATATTAGAAAAATATAAAATTTTGTTTCATAAAATACATCAGACTAATGGACTAGAGAAACTTCATCAAATTTTTCTTTAAATTAAGAAAATCTAAAAAGTCTTTGAAGTTTCGTAGTTTTTAGAATTTATATTTTCTATGAAAAAAAGTTAATTCCGAACATATTTTTATACAGAGGTCCAACTATCTACAGTGAAAGATATCTTTGAAACATTTTTTGTAGCGTTTTGATTACGGCTTCTTGCATATCCTTGGAAGTTGAGGAAATCATTGATCTCATGGCATTGTGAAGTGAAGTCACCAAATCGGTTTAAGACAAAATATGTTCTTTTTTATGTTGTTTTTAAGGGATTTTAGTTCACTCATATTTTGCTATTTGAACAAAAAAATGTTTTGACTAAGTTATGAGTATTACAAATTTTTAAGGTGGTAATGTATTTTACAAAAAAAAAATCGTTGCCGTTTTTCTGAGACTCTTCAACCTTCATTTTCTCAACGAGGCCACCTTTTTATTTTTTCTTGATTTTCTTTCTAAGTTGGTATTAATAGGGTACATTTATCGAAAAAATCATTTATCTTGTGCCTACATCTTAAAGAAGAGAAAATTGAGTTTATTTCAATAGAAAATAAAAATTCGTATTTTTTCAATAACCAAACGATATTTGAAAAAGTGAAGTTCTTCCACTTGAAAATTGTAAAAAAAGTTTGCAAACACTTTTCTTCTCTGGCCTCTTTTTCTGGAAATTTTCGCTAAAAATGCAATAAATTCGGTTACAACTGTCTTTTTCTTGTAACAATGCAATTTTCTAATACTTCGTAAACAAAATTTTGTCAACTTATAGATTTACACATTACATTTTTTTAGAAAATATTACAAAATACAATGTTTTAATTGTTCCAATTGAATTTAATTTAAAAAAAAACAATTGTAGCCCATTGAATTAAAATAATTAAAATAATATTATATCAACATGAACAGTGAGAATGTTTTAATTGCTTTAATGTCATTCAATTGAGAAAAATACAACTACAGCCGATTTGAATGATAATAACTTAAGCGACCATTTTGAAAAAGAGGCAAGATGAAGAAAAGGTCTAAGAAACTATTTTTTCCTAATTTTTCAAGTGGCACAACTAAATATTATGTTTCGAAACGATTTTGTGACTTCAGCATGCACGCTTTACAGCCTTCCCGATTTAGAATGTATTCGGTCTAAATGCTACTTTATTTTGTTGTTAAATTTAGAAAAAGTAACATTTTTCATCTTGAGAGACTGAATTTCCTTTTTGCTTCCTCGTAAAGGAAGCTTTGTAATGGTAACATTTTCCAAAATTTTTAAATTAATTCAATTTAACCCTCCCTAATTTATTTATCTAATACAATGTTCTAAGCAATTGTCCGGATGTGTGTGTGTGTGTGTGTGGATGTCACGCATTTTTGTGAACACGATAACTAGAAAACGGTTGCAGATAATTCGATGAAATATGGAGGGCTTATTTTCCTCACTAATATCTTGAAACTGACCGAAGGATTTTTAAAAATATATATTGCATTCTTTTTAGCACTCAATAATATGTTAAAAATCGGATTTTCATAGTAAAACTTTCTTTATTCGCATAATTCAAAGCTGATGCAAGAATATAAAAGATTCCTTGGTTCGAGACGAATCAATTGACATATTAAATTAATAAATTTCATCAAAGAGTAGGGAAGTTATGGTTATTTATATATTTTGAAAATCGGTTTTTTATAGTTGAACTTTTTTCATTCACATAATTCAAAGTTGATTCAAGAACAGAAAAGATGTGTTGATTCGAGACGAATCGATTGACCTATAATATTAATACATTTCATTGAAGAGTAAGGAAACTATGGTAATGCATAATATTTGAAAATACGGTTTTTTTTTAAGTAAATCTTTTTTCTTCAGCATAATTCAAAGTTGATGCAACAATATGAAAGATTCCTTGGTTTGAGACGAATCGATTGACCTTGAATATCAATACATTTCATTGAAGAGTAGGGAAGTTATAGTAATTTATATATTTTTCAAATCATTCTTTATAGTAAAAGTTTTCTCATTCTCGTAATTTAAAGTTGATCTGTGAATAGAAAAGTTGTGTTGATTCAAGACGAATCGATTGGCTTATAACATTGATACATTTTACTGAAGAGTAAGGAAGCTATGGTAATGCATAATATTTGAAAGCACGGCTTTTCATAGTAAAACTTTTTTCAATAACATAATTCAAAATTAATGCAAGAACGGAAAAGATTCCTTGATTCGAAGCGAATCGATTGAAAAGACTTTTTGATCATAAATTCTCAAATAGAGTAATTCTGGCCATTTTTGTAAGGAAATCATAAAGCTGGGAAAGGGATAGGGCGCGACAGAACTTTTGCTTTCCCTTTTCCAGCTCGAAAAATTATTATTTCGAATACAAGATCTTATTTGTCTGATTTGTCTTCGTATGTAAAACATTTTTTGTATTATTTTGTAATTTTGTATTTTTTGTAAATTTCTATCTTTAAATTGAGCAAATGAAGACTTTGGTTTGTATATTATTGAAAAAAATAACTAATGCTTCCTCTATGAGGAAGCAAACATATTTGCTAACGGGAAGCAAAGTGCTCGTGAAATGAGCACCATATAATTATAAATACAAACAAAGTGGAAACACTCGAGATCGAAATCACAGCTAGTTTCAAACTAATAATATTAATCTTCGATTTACTGTATGAAAAAAATAATGTAGAAAGTTGCTTACTACTTTTTTTTGTCAAAAAAAGATTTATTTCATTGAAAGTAATGTTTTGTAAGATTCTTACAAAAATCATATTTCCATTAAAACAGGCTTCAAAGAGAGTACAAATTAATTTTTCGGCTTCTCATTTCTTTGAAAAAAATAAATTTGTTTGAAATTTATTGAAATTGAAAAATTATCCAAAATGCATTTTTAAATTATTGAATTTCTTGCTAAAAGTGATAGAATGTAAAATTTTAATTATATTATGTTTAAATGCTTATCAATAATACTTCTTTTGGCTGCTGGTCTGCACTGTCAGAAAAGGCTCTCTTGTATTCCTCAGCATGGAATTTTTTTAAATATCAGGTAGTTCCAGTTGTATTCCCATCCATTATTTTCATTATAATTTCCAACTTTTGTGCAGAGCAAGCCTTACATTTCGCGAATTTTTTTTTTATCCGTGTATCCGCATTCAAAAATACTTCCTAGAACTTCCTTTCTCCTTCTTTTTGTCACTGATTACGATTCAGATGAATATTCATCAATCATCAGTTCATTACTCAGAAGATTGAATTATATAATATATTCAAAAATATATCTCAAATGGATTTCGAATGATAATTCTTATTGTTTATATAAGTTTATTATTTTAGATTTTACTAAGAATACATTATTATTAGTATTTGTATTATTTTTCAGTATTGTTCCTTATTTAAAATTATGTATCCACCCCGTAGATTTTCTTTTCCCTACATAGCCTACTTCCCTACTTTGGCAGCAGAGCTCTGTCACTGAAAGGCTGTCACAAGTGACGTTTCTCGAATATTTTCAAGGACCTCGTTCGATGTCTTTCGAAAAATGAGACGATACGATTCGAAATTTAACAAATGAATACACGAGATGATCGTTCGAAAAAAGGGGCTGATAACGAACGACGTCGAGTGAAACAGTTGAGTTTCTCGTGTCGATGTGAATCACTAGCCGGAAATAATAATAAAATTGCAATTAAGCAAAACAGTTACTTTTATAAACTAGCGAAAAATTACAAACATTTTACAAATCGTATTAAGTGATAAACAACTTATTACCAACATCATATTATATTTGCAAACTGTTTCCAATTGGAAACGTTATTAATTATAAACGAATTATTATTTTGTTTATCACTTCCGAGTCGAAATCTAACAAATATTAAATTTGCAAAACGTTGCACTAATCGTTCGCTAATCGTACTGAGTGATAATTAACTTAGTACTAACATCATATTAGATTTGCAAACTGTTTACTACCCTGAAACATTGATAATGATAATCAAACTGATATTTTTTTATTTATTCCCCAAATTAAATTCTCAATGTGTTGCACGAGGATTTTCTCTTACTATTGAAGGGTGCTATACAGTTTGTAATAGATTTACTGTTTTTTTATTGGATTATTAATGTGGCACGAATACATTGCATTATATATAATTTTTGAGGGTTCTTGAAGGTTTCTCGTTTCTCTGAAAAAGTTTTCGAAAGCAATAAAATAACTGCCGGTGTAGAAAAAGGAGGAAACCTTTGAAAAAAAACGAGTAACAATATACAATTCATGAATTGCGTGAACATTTTTTTAAAGTGAATATTCTTTTAAATCATTTTTGTACACTGTTAACAATGTTTGCAATTTAAATATACATTTACTATTCATTTGTATAGTAAATCTAAAAACTCGGTCTATGAAATAGTAATTGAGAGGCTGCATAGTAAATTTTATATGCATGTATACTGTTTAACTCTTAAAAATTTAGGTAATTTCACTCTACGCAAATTAAAATTAATTTTGGCAGTAATTTTAAATTCTAAATAATAAAGCATAATACTTTTTTTCTAGTTAAACATGAAATATACTGGGTTTCAAGTGGAAAAGTTCAATTAAGCGAATAAATAAGAGACCTAACCTAAAAGCAGCGGTTTTTTCGTTAAAATTCTAACATTTTGAATTTTGAAGAAAATCCCACCCGTACGTTGCACTTTGAATATAAATATGATTTTAGTCGATGAATTGTAGGTTATTACTTTAGTATTAAATATTTGACAAGATTTGTGTGCATCAAAGAACTTTCAACTTTCACGCACTTTGTTTTACTATACATGTCTATTAATTTTACAAGATGATGATATATTAAATTTACTACACATATATGCATATTGCTTCCATTACATTTATAGTAAAATCGCTATAGAAATTTCTATCAGTGTAAGGTGATCGGAACATGATTAAAATCATTAATTTAATTTTAATAAGGTTCATTACTTTCGCTTACTTCATGGATTTTTTAACCTACAGCCAATTGTTCAAACAATTTTTACTGGTTCGAAGAATTATTATCTTTTTTTATCGCAAAGTAATAGCATTTACTTGATGATATGAACTAACTAATACAATGTGAATACCCATTTCTGTATATTTATAAATAAGAATAAATAAATATAACAAGTATGTTCAGAGGTGGATGTTCACAATTATTAATTAGGCCAAAGCATTCAGGAATGCCAATAATTCGCGTTTATAACATAATACGTCGTTTGAACAAGTACATATTGCTTGAACAATAAAAGACCACTTGCTTTTATTTTCTTTGTGAAAAATAACATTGAAAAGAAAGATTTTAATTTTTGGAATAATGACGCAAGATCGAATTAAATGCTGAATGCTAAATTTTTTGCCCAAATAAAATCTAGAAATTTTCTCTAATCAGTTTTTGATGAGGCTCGTAATTTGCGTTTTAATGGCAACAAATTACATTAAAAACCACAAATTTGAATTTATGAAAAAACGACACAAGCTAGGTACAGTGAAATTCTTAACGGCAAACACTTTCACGCAAAACAGAAGTCCCGGGCGCAATCACCAAATTACAGATCTTAAAGGTTCGATCTGTAATTGTAAACGGTTTATGCACAAACGCGGCGGAAGAACAAAGACTGAGCGCAAAGCGCGAGACCTAAAAGAAGCGCACCCATGCAGCGTGCAGATTTTTAAAAATAATTTTATTATTAATAATTTATATTGTATTACAGTACGTCACAAAAACATATAACATTCTTATTTATTTAACTTTCATGGCATTTATTTATGTATTTTTTGGCACTGATTCGGAAATTTGACATTATTTATTTCGTAGTAGCAATATTTTCGGAGATGTTTAAAATTCAATGTTCAGTGTCACATAAAAAACAAAAAACCATGCTGCGTAAACATCAGGTCATTTTCGCTTTTTAAACCTGTTTTTATGAAAAACGCGAGAAGATAGAACATTTTCGCCTTCAGATACGTATTCTAAAGAAAAAATACTGGAATGTCCAATCAATTATTGATAAAAAAAATCTTTTCACTCCATGAGTGCTCCATGAGTTCTCTCTTTTTTAGATTTCTTTCATGATAATGGATTATGAAACCGTCCAATTGAATAATCCTCATGTGCGATTCTATGTTTTCAAAGGACTGCGTGATATCTAAAACTTATATGGAAATTATATCACGTTTATTATTATTTCAAGGCAACTATACGTACTTCAAGTTTTCAACATTCAAATGACCGAAATATTATATCACTAATAGTTGTCGAGTTTCACATGCTGAGTTGTGGCTTTAGCTGAAGTTAGCATTACTACAGGTTTTTAACTAAAATTACCAGGCACAAAATTTAGTTTTTGCGGCATATATGAGCACTAAATAAGCACTGAATTCCTGCGCCAAGTACAATGTGATTCCACTTATAGTTGCCGAGTGTCACATACAAGAGTCATCTGAATCCAGCATGTCTACACGTTTTTGTTAAAAAAAAGTGCCCGGATTTTGTGCATAGCACGAATCCAGAGCACTTAATTAGCACTGAATTCCTGCGCAAAAGTGAATTTGATACCACTTATAATAGTTTCCGAGTTTCGCGTACCGGAGTTGTGGCTTCAGCTGAAGCTAGCATTACTACATATTTTTCACCAAAATTACCGGGCATAACATTTTTTTCTGCAGCATAAATTAGCACTCAATTATAACATAGCGCCCATATCGATATGACAATGTTGTGATTCCAACTTCCGGGACTTGAAATGTTTGTATTTTTTTGCTAGTTTAACAAAGTACCTAATTTTTTAAATTGCAATTTCAATATTGTTGTCGGTCCCTGTGTGAACAAATTTGGTGGCGCTGTATTGTTTCTGTCTAGTCCGCCTTGAGTCCACACTGGCGCGCCACAGGCTGACTGTCCAGTGACTAGACTGGGATGTAAAGCTCGGATCGACTAGTTTCTAGACAGATCGGCTATTTTGATAAAAAAAATAATGAACAATTAAATAATACAATTATTTTTTATACGATAAACGTCCAATATATAGATTTTCCAGTTGATTGAAAATATAAAAAAGTTTTTGTAAAAAAAAAATGAAGAAATGAGTTTCCGCAAATCTCTTGTACATACGCCGGATGACGAACTTCTGATTTAACTTCCTATTATATTGTTGTAACTTTGTCCCGTCGCCTCAATACCTCGGCCATCTAAAAGTTATATTTTCTCTCATTCTGTCGGATATGCAATTCAATTCATTACATCCCAATATTTATTTCAATAAAACATGTACAATTTTTAAACATTCAAAGTGCTTGATGTGTGAATAAATCATTGAGAATAATAGCGTTTGTATGATTTGACTTGCGATTAGACTATGAAATAATGATTGTTTATTATTTCAAATAATTAATACGTTAGGCTTAATTATCCTTTACGCAATAAATAAATAATTACAATAAATTAAATGAGTCATTTATAATAATATTTGATTTTTTGGAATATCGGCAATATCATACATAGCATTATACACATTATAATTATTATAAATTTAATAAAAATTTATTAAAACTCTGCTATACCTATGATTCAATTAAAAGAAAATGTTTTTAAACATTCTTAAAAAAATCGTTTTTAAAAACACAGTTCTTGTATTAAGATTTCGATCACCTTCAACAATTATTGCTTACTATCTCAAATATGTAAAAGTGTACTGAAATTCTAGGAGTCGAATTGCAAAAAATGTAACAATTATATTAAAAACGATAATTTGCGTTATGTATTTAGTTTTGCAAATCATACAATAGTTTCTTTTCAGTGGAAGAAAAGAATAAACAACATTGTGCAAAACCTTCGGTATTTTCGCTCAGGAGTGATTAACAAAATGTTAATTTGTTTATAATTAACAATGTTGCCGCATCAAGAACGTTTTGAAAATTTAATACAGGATAGAGACTTGAGTATATATTTACTCACTCAAGTTTGCAAAATGTTTTGAATTTTCGTGGAGAAATGGGGGGAAAACTTTGCAAATTAATGTTTTGAAACAAAATGGCGACCCGACCACGTTAAACATATAAAAACACAAATGTACCATTTTTTTGAAGAACTTTGGAATTTTTGTAAATTGACTCAATTTTTATGTCTAATTCCACTGGCCTGATGCCTCAGGAGTCAAAATTGGTAAAACAGCCAATGTTTAAAATTTTGTGTTTGGTATTTAGTGAAATTATCTTTAGAAGATGTGGTTTAAAGATTTTTTCGAGCATGTGCGGACTTTTTAAATATAGAAATTCACTAGAAAGAAATCCATAAGATCTAGGAGTCGAAATGAAATTCACAGTCATTTTTAAAATTTTGGAATTTGGTATTCGACATGATACTAGACACTAGAAAAAAATGCGCTAGACTCAGAAGGCGAAATTACAATTACAGTGGTTTTCATAAATTTGGAATTTGTTATTTAATAGAATTATCAACTTCACTTGTGATTTTATAATTTTCTTGAGCATGTCAGGAATTTGTAAGCATAGAAATACTACAGAAAATAATCGTCAAGGCCCAGGAATAAAAAAAATAAAATAAACAATTACTTTTATTCTAATTTCGACTAGTGGGTATTGTGAATTTACATTTCAAAACATCACACGTGCTCAGAAAAATGTTTGATCCACAAGTTATAAAGATTATTTCATTAAATACCAAAATCAACATTTTGAAAAGTAAATGGAAATTTTTTTTCAGAAAAATGATTGATTTTAATCTGCAAAAAATTGAGAAAATTTTTCTAAAATTTAGGTATGCAAAGAAATATAAACCTCAAGAAAAGTCTAAAACTCTGCAAATAAGAACATTTTTCAACCTTTTTTTCGAGCATGGGTAACCAAGCTGCACGTGGATCGATTTCAAATTAATTATACTTTTTTAGAACCCTAATACGCTGATTTTACGCATTGTAGCGATATCAAATTCCAAAAGTATTTATTTTGGACCCACTCTACTGGGAAATTGGAGAAGAATTTTATTATTTACCGAGCTTACCGTAAAACGTAGTAAATAGAAATGAATAGGTTCGGATATATGACGAATCTCACAAATCCCTGTAAGATTGAAGATGGTTTAAAAAGGTAGGCATAATTTCGTCGCCATCGTGTCCCAGAAATTTAGACACTCTTGAAAAGACAGGTGCACTACCTGAGGTGGCACTGTCGCCTTCATGCCGGAACCCTTCCCCCTCGCCATAAACTGCAACTGAAATATTGCACCTTCCGAAAGGAAAAACAACAGCCCTATTGGGTACCTATTGTTTTGTTCAAATCGAGTTCCAACAGTATATTCTGTTTCAAACTATGGATTTGAAAATTTGTTGAATTCAATTAATTTAATTTAAAATTATTTTATTTGATTCAATTTAGTTTGGAAAAAAATTAAAATTTAATTTTTAAATTTTAATATCTAGGTTTAACCCCCTAATATTCGTAGATCATCCTTCTAATTTCTATTTGTTTCAGCGTATACTATAAAACTGAATAATGGATGATATATATTTAGTAATAAAGAAAATTACATTTTTCTCAAATTGATGATTTTAGCACTCTTTTAACATAATATATTCAATTTTCAAGCGATATTCAAGTTGAAATATATCAAGAATTATTGAAGCTTCTGTTTGGAAACTATACAAATTTGCTATAGTAGTCAGTATACGATTGAAATCTAGATTTGTCCATTTTTTAATATTCTAATTTGAAAATATTTAATTTCGAATTTTCTCTTCAAAATGTTTAGCCAATAAGTGTTACAAATTAAAATAGTGCAATTTTGAAAAATCTGTTGTCGGAAAGAAAATCTTAAATGTCTTATAACCGAAAGCCTAAGATGGAAATAAAGAATAGGTGAATTTAAAGTATTATGAATAAATTTGTGTTATATTAGCCGTTGGGACTATTTTTATATTTATATACTGAAGACGTTGGACATGTTATTTTAGGCAATCAGCGAAAAGGTTCAAAAATATTTCAAGAGGGAACGTGTATTTTTTATGAACTAGCTGTAAATGCCTGGATTTTTATTTCATAACATTGAAGAAATTTGAAAATACGTTATGAAATTTCTTCAAATATCAAGATATTAACAATTTTTCGAAACAATAATTGATAATGCCTGATTAAAAGCATTCGGAAAAATTTTCATCAGATGCTCTCGAAATAGGAAAATTTTGAAAGAAACTTTTCAAAATTGGACAGTTTCATTAGAAAGGAGTTTTTGTTGTATCAGTACTACTTCAAAGCATTCATAATTAAAAAATTTTATTTCTAATTGAAGAATCTCGAAATCGAAAGATTTCAGATTAAAATTTCGAGAACGGGACAATTCAAAACTGTTCAAAACTGAATAATTTCAGATTAACATATTGAAAATTAGATCATATAAAATTCAACTAAATTCGAGTTGTGTTATTTATCATTCGAAGCGTTCAAATTTTAATAATTTAAAATTTCAAACTTTCGAATTTCAACAATTCAAAATTATAAGTGATTATAATCCTGCAATTAGAAACTGAAAAACTGAATTGAATTGTTCAAAGTCGAAGCTTCTGAAATTTCAGAATTTTAAATTGTTAGTACAAGCTGAAAAAATTTTCAATTATATAGACTTTTACACTTGAATTATGCTAAAAAAATGTAAGAAATAAAGTAATTTTGAGCACGCAACAATAAAAATAAAAACATTTCTAATACGGAGCGTTGAAAATTGAGCAAATCTCAAATCATTTAGCACTGATCCAATTTTCAATTACTTAGAATTGCAATATTATAACGCTTTTATACTCTTCACCTTTAAATTTTAAATTGTTTCAAGTACATTAAAATCGTCTTAAAATTAATATTCTGCAAATTGTCAACTATACTTTTATAAATTTCAACAATTCAATTTCAATTGCAAAATTAATACTGTTGAAAGAGAAAGATGGAAAATTCAGCGTTCAACATGAGAATTGGAAACTCTAAAATTTTAACCAGTCAGAATTCAAAAAATTTATTCAATTACCAAGGTCTCAATTTCATATCAAACAATTTTCATATGTTTTGATTCTAAGTAACATATAATTTCTAACTTTTTAAATATAATTTCTAACTTTTTAAATATAAATCGTTTAGCTTTCAACACTTCATTCAGAATCATTATTCATTCTTTGAATCTTCCAATCAAATATATTTGAAATGATTCATTCGTGAAAATCTTTAACTAAAAGTTTAAATATTATTACGTTGGAAATTTTTAAATATAATGCAAAAGAAGATCGCTATGCTTCCAATTTTTTAAATTGCACCATTTAAATTGAAAAAAGCAGAAAATATTTGTATTTAACATTGAAACCAAACAACTCAGCAAATTTTGCAATTTTAAATGATTTGATAATGTAACTAAATTACCATTTTCAATATGTATGTAATATTGTATCATTATTTTAGTTGGCTGAATTAATTTCCAGACGGGCAGGCTGTGCATGCTCAAGGCATAGAATTTATCGAGAGGAAAAAATCGTTATTTGCAGTATCTAAAACAACATAGAAATTTTACATGTTCTTTTCGACTCTGATAGATCTTTTCATTCTAGTTTGAAAACTATATTAATATCATATATATTAATGTCAGATAATTGCGCTTTTTTCCTGAAATTTTTAACTTTTTGGCACCCTTAGTGATGTGATAATCAATGCAAGTTAATGAAAATAGTTGTTTAAACAATTTACTATTTTTAAAAACTATCTCCTCTCAGATAAGTGTTAGAAAGTTCCGGTTTTTTCTGAAATGGTTGACTTTGCTTTGCCTTGTTAGTTATGAACAAATACTATATAAACATGAGAGAAAAACATATTTTGAACAATCTTTTTTTTTCGTGAGTATATTTTGCTGGGGGGGGGGGGCTGATATCAAAATATGTTTAATTACAAATTTTTCTCCTACGCTCTGGAATGAACTTTTGGTTATAATTGAAAACAAAATTGTTAAAAGTCATATGCAGACCGAGTCCTCCCACCTACTCTATTTCATTCCTTGTTTGTGTCTCTTGTGTAAGATAGCTTTTTTGTGAATAATTTTTTCAAACATTGCGAAAAGAGCAAAAATAATTCACTTAAAAAAGTAAAATATCATTTCAAAAATTATTTTTGTTGAGGTTCACTTGTTATTTGTTCATCACTGAAAAGTCAAAGCAAAATCAAGATTAGAAAAAAAAAACTTACTACCATTACTCTTAGCATTTATCTGAGTGAAGATAGTTATAAACAATTAAAAATTATTTGAAAAATTATGTTCGTTGAACTGGCTTCAATTGAAAATTGAACACAAAATGAAAAATTAAAAACAAACTAGAATTGTCTAGCATTGTTTAAAAACCCCAAAAAATCATGATTAGCGCTAAAAACTCGCAAAACCCATTTTTTCACGTATGGGTTTTTTTGGGACCCTATAAAACAGACTTAGGTGGCTGATATTTAATAATGAATATATTTGACTTGTATTCTATGGCTATTTGTGAAGAGAAGTATTGAGTTTCAACTCCATTCAGCTAATATTGACGATTCTAAATAAAATGTACAAAAACGTCTCTTTTCCTGATGGGAAATACGTACTAAACTTCAAGGGCTTGCGACACCTCTGAATATCATTTTTTTTTAAACCGACAAAATGTATTTTGTGTGTGTATTGAAACAAATTTTGACCAACCTCAATTGTATATTGTCTCCGACGAGACGCATTTTCTCCGAGGAAGAATCCCCCCCTTTCCCCTTCCGGAGCTAATATTAAAACATTTGCAACTCCAAATTTTTCTATTACGATTTACAATAAACTTCTTGTTGTAATGCAAAACAAAACTTTCACAAGTCATTAAATGACCTAGTTCTACCACCTCACTAAGTTTAAAGTGGACAAAAAGTTAAAAATTTCAGAAGAAAACCGCAACTATCTGGCAATAATATAGATAAAGATAGTTATAAACAACAATAATTTGTTCGTACAATTATTTTTGCTCAACAAAAATGATTATTAGGTCACTCCAGGTGAAAAATAGACAAATAGTTGAAAATTTCAGAAAAAACAGCAACTTTCTACCATGAAGCAAAGATAATATCATTAGCAATAATAATAAATTGTTCGAACAATTATTTTTGTTAAATTTGATTGAATATCACTTTACTTTAATCAGAAATTAGAAAAAAAGTCAAAAATGTTAGAGAAAACCGCAACTTTCTAGCATTTATCTAAGAGAAGATAGCTAATAACAATAGTAATTTGTTTAAACAATTTTTTTCTGAACCAAAATGAATATTAACTAATTTCAAGTGATAAGTGGACAAAAAGTTACAAGTTTTAGAAAAAACCGCAGTTTCTAGCATTATTGAAAGAGAATATCTTTAACAATAATAACAAATATGTTAAACAATTTTTTTATCAACATAAATTAGGTATCAACTCGCTCTCATTGAAAATTGGACAAAAAGTGCAATTAAAAAAAAACGCGACTTTCGAACTCTATTCTAAGCGAAAATGGTTAAAAACAATAGTAAATTGTTTGAACAATTTATTTAGGCATCTAATTGTCAGTATAAATTAGTATTTCATGTATCAGTAGAAATTTGAATTTAAAAACCCGCAAGCAAATCATAATTAGCGCCAAAAACGAATTTACGAGAGATCTCTGAAGCGACATATTATAATAAATAACTGTTTAAAAAAAAATTTCTTCTAAACTAATGATATTTCGAATGAGCTTAGTTCTCTGATTATGAATCAATTGTCAGATCACATAGATGCCTGGGAGACATGGACGCCAGGTAAGAATTCTACCTCCCAGACGTGGCAACACCGCTTGAGGTGAGTACGTATAACGTCTAACGCGCTTCCTTATATATAGAGGAGGTCACTTCGTACATCCAGTATCACAAATATATATAAATTCCAAAATGAAAAATTGTTACCCCTCTTTTGAGAAACCTGATCAGAAGGCCCCCCTCAACGTATATATGCATATAAATTTTAAATATTTTCACGGAAAAAAGCGGAGGCGAGAACGTAGGGTCAACTACACGGAGGTGACAACGTACAGTCTATACATATATATATATATATATAAAATATGTAAATAATATTAAAAATTACTTATTAATGAAGAAATCATGAAGCAATACTGAAGATATTCGTTACAAATTCACCTTTTTTGTTTAAAAATTGAAATACTTGGTTGAAGGTAGAACCAGTTCTAGGAATATCGTAAACTGGGGGTTCTTATATCGGGAGTTGAGTGTAATATATTTTTCATTGAAAATTCATCTTTTTTTTTACTAAAGCTCAACTGCTTGGTTGAAAGTTGAACTTCCTTGTTTAAAATTCATTTTTTTTAAAGATTTAATTATTTTTTAAGAAATTTAATTTTTCATATTCAACTGTTTCTATTGAAATTTTGTTGTGAAAAATAAATTTTTTTCAACTGCAAATTGAACTATTGCATTTTTGGTTGAAAATTGATCTTTTTTGTTTAAAATTCGAATATTTGGTTACAAATTTATATATTTTGTAGAAAATTCATATTTTCGGGTTTCAAATTCAACGGTTTTGTAAACATTTTCCTTTTTTGGCAAAATTTAACTATTTGGTTGAAAATGAACTTTTTTTGTTGAAATTTCTTATTTTCGGATTGAAAATCCCATTGTTTTGTAGAAAATTCCTTTTTTTCTTTCGTTTTGAAAACTCATATCGTTTGGTTGAAGATGCCACTATTTCGTTGAAAATTAACTTTTTGTTTCAAATTATTATTTTTGAGTGAAAAATTCAATTGTTTTGTGAGAAATTCGTTTTTTTTTTAATTTTCATCTGTTTTGGTTAAAGCTTAAATGATTTTGTAGAAAATTTGTTTTTTTTTTGGGTTGAAGATTCTACTATTTCGTAGGAAATTCGTTTTTTGGTTGTAATATCAACTATTTGGTGAAAAATTATCTTTTTTGTTGAAAATTTATATTTCAGGGTTTAAAATTAAACTTTTGTAGAAAAATGGTCTTTTTGGTTTAAAAATCAACAATTTTAGGGAAAATTCAACTATGTGGTTGAAAATTCTTATTTTCGTATTGAAAATCCAATTGTTTTTTCGAAAAAAATGTTTTTTTTACTCGAAAATTCATATTTTTTAGTTGAAAATTTAACTATTTTATTGAAAATTAACTTTTTTGTTCATTTAAAAATCCAATTGTTTCGTGGAAAATTCGTTTTTTATTATTTAAAAATTCATCTGTCTTGTTTGAAGATTAAATGATTAGGTAAACATTTTTTTTTTTTTAAATCTACTATGTTGTTAAAAATTATTTTTTGTTGTTGTTAAAAATTCAACTATTTGGTCAAAAATGAAATTTTTGTAGAAAATTTATATTTGAGGGTTATAAATTAAACAGCTTGTAGAAAAATCGTCTTTTTGGTTCAAATATTTTTTTTCTTTGACTCGAAAATTCGTATCTTTTAGTTGAAAATTTAACTATTTTGTTGAAAATTAACTTTTTTGTTCAGTTAAAAATCCAATTGTTTTATGGAAAATTTGTTTTTTATTGTTTAAACATTCATCTGTCTTGGTTGAAGATTCAATGATTTTGTAGAATTTTTTTTTTTGTTGTTGAAAAATCTACTATGTTGTTAAAAATTAGTTTTTTTGTTGTTAAAAATTCAACTATTTGGTAAAAAAAGAACTTTTTTGTAGAAAATTTATGTTTGAGGGTTATAAATTAAACAGTTTGTAGAAAAATCGTCTTTTTGGTTTAAATATTTTTGTCTTTAACTCGAAAATTCGTATCTTTTAGTTGAAAATTGAACTATTTTGTTGAAAATTAACTTTTTTTTCAGTTAAAAATCCAATTTTTTTGTGGAAAATTCGTTTTTTATTGTTTAAAAATTTATCTGTCTTGGTTGAAGATTCAATGATTTTGTAGACATTTTTTTTCTTTTTTTTTCAAAAATCTACTATGTTGTAAAAAATTAGTTTTCTTTGTTTTTAAAAATTCAACTATTTGGTCAAAAATGAACTTTTTTGTAGAAAATTTATATTTTAGGGTTGAAAATTAAACTGTTTGCAGAAAAATCGTCTGTTTGGTTTAAAAATTCAACAATTTAATGCAAAATTCAACTATTTGCTTGAATTTAACTTTTTTGTTGAAAATTCTTATTTTCGGATTGAAATTTCAATTGTTTTGTATACAATTATTTTGTTTGGAAATTCATATCGTTTTGTTAAAGATGCCAGTATTTTGTTGAAAATTTACTTTTTTGTTAAAAATTTTTATTTTCGGGTTTGAAAATTCAATTGTTTTGTGGAAAATTCGTTTTTTGTTTTGTTTGAAAATTCGTCTTTTTTGGTTGAAGATTCAACGATTTTGTAGAAAATTTGATTTTTTGGGGGGTTGAAAATTCCACTATTTGGTTGAAAATTAACTTTTTTATTGAAAATTCTTATTTTCGGATTGAAAATCCAATTGTTTTATCGAAAAACAAATTTTTCTTTGATTCGAAAATTCATATCTTTTAGTTGAA
>CAKNYM010047516.1:39027-86173 GCA_932195095.1 Andricus curvator | reverse complement strand
GGTGCACCCTGATCGGCGACTCACCATTGGTAGTTATTTTGGCTATTCACACAATTTAAATTTCAAAAAAGTTCTTGTAGAATACGTGCTAAACGACCTGGTGCGCGATCCGGTGCACCCTGATCGGCGACTTACCATTGGTAGTTATTTTGGCTATCGACAAAATTAAAATTTCAGAAAAGTTCTCGTAGAATACGTGCTAAACTACCTGGTGCGCGATCCGGTGCACCCTGATCGGCGACTTACCATTGGTAGTTATTTTGGCTATCGACAAAATTAAAATTTCAAAAAAGTTCTCGTAGAATGCGTGCTAAACTACCTGGTGCGCGATCCGGTGCACCCTGATCATCGACTTACCATTGGTAGTTATTTTGGCTATTGACAAAATTAAAATTTTAAAAAAGTTCTCGTAGAATACGTGCTAGCGACCTGGTGCACGTTCCGGTGCACCCGGGTAGTGGACTTACTATTTAGAGATGTGTCAGCTATTGGCCAACTTAAGATTTTAATTTTCAGCGCTGGCTAATGGTCTCTATCACTTGCATGTTCTTCAAAATATTCATTTGTGTTTAGCGTGTCCTATGCATGGAAGACGCACACGAGCAAGGCTTTAGCCATGCTACCATTCAGCCGTGACCCATGCTTTAGCCAGTTATTTCCAAGTTTATTGCCATGCTTGACCCATGCTTTAGCCAGATATTTCCAAGTTTATTGCCATGCGTGAGCCATGCAAACTTTTTTCACGCGGGAATATTATGTAACTTGTAAATAGGCTACGTCACGTCCACCAATATAACGTATTTGCAAGTTATTATTGTAAAATAGAAAAACAAGAATTATTTACACAGTTTATCTATTGCACCTTACTAAATAATTCAATTAATATGTGTGCACTTACATGGATACCACGTAATTCTTTAAAAAACACAACAGCATTCTTGACGCCGAACTGTGCTGATTTCTTAACTAAAAATTAAAACGATTAATTCATATTTTTATGGATGCTAATTTGTTGTGTACGTAATATTGTTGTTAGTAAATTATTTTCCTTGTATTTTTATTTCCATTTATTTTTTTTCCAGTTGCTTCATCCTGACGATTATATTTTTAGTTGAAAATGTTATTATTTGGTTGAAAATTCAACATTTTCGTTGAAAATTTATCTCTTTGGTTGAAAATTCGACTATTTTGTTGAAAATTCATTTTTATGGTTGAGAATTGATGCTTTTTAGATGAAAATTCAACTATTCTGTTTTTGGTTGAAGTTTAGTCTTTTCTGTTTAATGATTCGACCATATTGGTTGAAAATTCATAGTTTTTGTCGAGAATTCAATTACTTGGTTGAAAGTTCAACAAGTTTGTTAAAAATTGATTTTCTTGTTTGAAGATTTAACTATCTTGTTGAAAATACATTTTTTTCTGAAAATGCATTTTTTTGCAGAATATTTTTTTTACTGAAAATGGAACTTTTCCATTTTTGATAAAAACATGTTCTTTTTAGTGAAAAAATCATCTATTTGGTCAAAAATTCATCTCTTTAATTGAAAATTGGACTATTTTGTTGAAATTTCGTTTTTTGTTGTTTTATAAAATTCGTTTTTTGTTGTTGAAAACTGATTCTTCAGTTGAAAGTTCAATTATTAGTTTAAAATTCAGATACTTTGTTGAAAGTTCGTTTTTCTTTCCTTGGTTGTTATATCAACTACTACATTCATTGCTAAAAATTCATCGTTTTGTAGAAAATAAAACTTTTCAGGTTAAAAATTCAACTTTCCTCTACAAAATTTGTCTTTGTGGTTTGAAAATTTAATTATTTGGTTAAAAATGCAACCGTTGTTGGTTAAAGTTTAATTCTTTTTGATTAAAAATTCCACGATTTGATTGAAAATTCATCTTTTTTTGGTCGAAAATTCAACTACTTCGTTGAAATTCGAACTAGTTTGTTGAAAATTAATTTTTTTTTTGTTTAAAGATTTATCTATCTTGCTGAAAATTCATTTTTTTTAAATTAACTTGTTTTTACTAAAAATGAAACTTTCCCATTCGTGATTGAAAATGGATCTTTTTAGTGAAGAATCCAACTATTTGATTGAAAATTTAACTAATTGGTTGAAAATTCAACTGTTTTTGTGGAATTTGAATCTTTATTTATTAAAAATTCAATCAGTTGGTTGAAATTTTATCTTTGTAGGTTCAAAAATTAATTGTCTATTAGAAAAATGCAATTATTTGGTTAAAATTGCAACTATTTTTTGTGGAAGTTCAATCTTTTTTGTTTAAAAATTCGACCGTTTGGACGGAAATTCATCTTTTTTGGCGAAATAAATAAATTCGAAATTTTCAAAGTTTAATCGGAAATTTTATTGTTTTGATCCATCTGTCAAAGAGTCTATGTTAAAAGCGTTACAAAAATCAAATGCTGGTCTATGAATATTAATGGTCAGGGTAAATAAAAAATTGGTCATGGAAAATCAGGGAATTTTGAAAATAAAGTTTTTCGATCACCCTGGTAGTACAAATTAAACTTCCCCTGAGAATTAAAAGAAAAAAACGGTCAAAACGGGTTTACTTTTTTTATTGATTGGGCAAACATTGAAGTTTTACATCAGGAACCAAACTATTGTCCAATATGTTTCGCAGAAACGGTTCTTATTAAAAAAGAAGGTGGTAAGAGTATAAACAAAATTACTGATCTCGAACATTACAACACGGCGTATAATAACGTAAACTGGAGCTAAGGGGATCATGTGGGGGAAAGCGGCGCACCCTTGCTTCTGCATTTCTGAATGAGATATTCGTTTCTTCTAGGTAAAACAGATACAGGCTTGCAACTGAAAATTGTAAAACTTTAATTTCAAAACCAAGCAAAAAGCAATATCGCGTTTTAAATACATAATTAAGGGTGCGCCGCTTTCATCCACATATGCACCGCTTAGCCTCAATTCGCGGTCTAATTTTAGATTTTCTTTCGTAGCTCTTTATGCCTCACATAAAAATATATAAATTGTTAACTTTGATATCTCAATTGGAGGTAATATTCATTATGGTTTTTTGCGACTCAACAGCGATGCCATGAATTCGATAGTATATTTATTTAAATCAGTAGGATCTGCTTTTGAACGAGCGCGAAAGTATGTATTTTTGATTCAATAGCGATTTTTCTCAGTGTATTTCAAGGAGTTTCATGGCTGCGGTCGTTTTTAAGTTTTGTACGCAGACTTTTTTTCGAAACACTGTTCCTATCAAAAGCAAATGCGCACAATAGTTTAGGCTGGTTCCTCCCCGTTATTATAGATCATTATAGTTTACTAAATATTTATCAATATGATCATTGAAATCAAGCACTCTACTTGTTGATGATATCAAAGGACTGACTTCGTCATCGGTGAATGGCCCCCGGGGTTCAGGTTCTAATTTGTTACACTTTCCTTTATGTGTTACTTCCATAACTGAAATAGATATAATTATTTATTATAATGTAAACAAGCATATCTTTTTAAATATCTGATACTTTTAAGAAAAATGGTAAGTGCCATTTTTGAAATGTAAATGCGTTTTCCAAATTGAACTATTTCACACACTGAGAAAAATGAATTATACCCAGTAATAAAAAATATGTTACGGGATATAATCTTGGACTATTAACTATTGGACAGCGATCTAGATTATTCAAACTACCATCTCTAGATATTAAAAAATAGATATTACGGGATAATATCTTGGATTATAAAACTTTATAATCTGAGATAATAAAATATATAATCCAAGATTTAAAAATCTAATATCCATATTATAATTCTGGTCCATTAGATAACCACAAATATATATAATAATTTGTGCAAACGTACTTATAAACCTATACAAAATTTGATAGACGAGCCCGGAAGTAGAAATGGAAATAAATTTCAATTTTTAAACACACAATAAGCAGGAAAGTTGCTATCATAAGACTACAAAAACAAAAGTAAAGGAGGCTAAGTTTCTGCACTTGTACAAGTGGCAGTGATGTGTAATGAAAAGGAATATAAACTTACCCATTTTCTAAATCTAAATCAGGTATGATCTAGCACTAATAATCATTTTATAACCTAATTATTACTTGTTACAATGCGAGCGGATGCATATGACACGCGCAACGATGTGACGTACCATCTGAGACTACACAGAGGCCTGAATTTCTTAAAATCTGAGAGGTTACAATTTTATCTCTCCAGATTATAAGAATTTAACATCTGGAGATTATATTTGGTAACATCTTCATATATTAGAAAAATGTTATAGATTATACACGCTAATATACTTTTCTATACGGTGTATTATTCTTTTGGTGGGTGTGGTGGGCCCACATTGGTAGTAAATATCCACCTAGAAACACTACCCGAATCGGGTAGTGAGGCAATGAACTTTCGAGTTCGAACTGCTAATCAATGTATGTATGTATGTATGTATTATTCTTTATTTCTATTATCCAGTTCGTATAATCCATTTTTCTCAGTGCAATGAGTCTTTTAAAGTTAAAAATTTTCATTTTGTAAGCGTTCGTGGTTGTTAAGTTTAATTAAGTGTCTAGGAAAAACCATTGGTAAAAGCGGTATTTTGGATATTTAAAAAATGAATTCTTGGAAAAAAAGACAATGTCTTTCTACACAACTCACTTGCTCCGCACTCTAGTAAGCATGAGTATTTCTCTTTACTCATATTCTGAAACTTTGAAAGATCAGTTGCTACACACATCCGGTCAATTCCAGTAGTCTAAAAATATAGTTTCCTTTTAGTTCACAATTTTTGGGAAAACCAATCATTTTCCAATATGAGAAAAACCGTGTAAAATTTTGTTTACTTACAGAACTGCAAAATGGAATACACGCTGATGGAACCTTCTACAATAAATATCATTTTAATTATTGGGTGTACTATTTGTCAAAGTTCCTATATTTCGAGAATTTGGAATTACAAACAAATTATTCCATATTATTGAAATTCTCCTTAAATTATATAAGCACGAACTGACAAAAGTATAAGTACCACATTTAGTGAACGAGTAGTATCATTATCAAGCAACATACTTTTACGTATGTATCATATAATAATTTCATTACTACCAGTACAGGGTGTCTATCGACTCGGGAAAACCGGAAATTCGTCGAGAATTTTTTCTCTCTTGAAAAATAGGGAAAATGCCGGGAATTCATTAAAAGATCTGGGAAGTCTGTGGTCATTAATTTAGATAAAAATTGATTATTTTCTGCGTAAAATTATTATTACTATTAGATTATACTATTTAATGGTCAAACTCAGAGAAATTTCTTTTGTTGGTTGTTCTGCCTTATTTCTGTTATTTTTGTGGATAATTTTTTTTATATGGGTCATTCTCCGTGAAAGTGAATTTTTGTGTCCTAGTTGGATATTCTGCACTGAATTTTGAATAAACTTTTCGGGTACACGGAGAAAAATGGATGTTTAAATGTAGATGTTCAAAGGGTAAGATTGTTCCGCCTAACATGCAGATATTCATGCCAAACATCTACTATCTTTTTGAGATGTTAGGCGTAAAAATATTTTTATGTTAAACTGTAACATATTCAGATGTTAAAATCATCTGAACGCATGTGCATTGCGCATTCGAATTTCACGACTATATTTGACGGCTATATAATTTCGATATTACAATTATGGAATATTACAATTTTTGAACATTTTCAAAGAATCAAAATTAGCTATCCTTAATTAAAATTGTATAACGAGTTTTGTCTGTCTACACGACGGAACAATGTTCTTAAGTTTGAGGTTATATTGACTCGAACACCTTTGAACATTTGACACGTGATTTGACAAAATGTTTGTGAATTTATAATAAAATATGAGTTTAAGTAACCTCAGATAGATAGAATTTTAAATGCAGATTACATATTATTCGTTCTCAGCTTACTTACCCCGTTTTTATTTTTTATTTTGAATTAAAATATTAAACATAACCTCAGCTAGACTGAATGTATTATCTGATCGGCATTTCATATACCCTGTATCTGTTTTTCGTTCATGTATGAAAATTCAAGTTTAGTTTTAAATTCACAAATAAGTTATCAATTAATTCCTTAAATGCTCAGAAATAAGTAAATTCCTCAAATATTTACAGCCGTGAGTTGACATAACCATACATGTAATATTTCGGATATTTCAAGTTGAACATTTTGGATGTTTCAGAGTAACATCTCACTTTTGAATATCTACAGATCCTAACTTTGAACATCTAGATTGCTGTCCTATAGTTAAACATAAAATATGTTAACCCTGAAGATCTAGATGTTACGTTTAAACATCCATTTTTCTCCGTGTATTTTTTTCAAACTTCATATAAATATGTAATTACTCGACGAATATCAGACATCGCTCTTGCTACACATACGAATTTTCAAAAGCGCCTATAGGTCTTTTTAACTCTTTTTAGATAGAACTAACGAATAATATGTTAGAACAGGGGTCTCCAAAATCCACAGGTGCAGCCTGACCCAGGATCGACTGACCATTTTCAGGATCTACCAGTTTTTTTCGACGAGAAACTGAGAGAAAAATTATGACCCCTTGAAAGAAAATATTAGTTGGAAGGGTATGTATGGTTCATAAACCTAAACCTCGAGGGCCCCATTTTTTTCTGCTGTGCAAGATGCAATTCTTTGAGGCACTTCGACTCAGGTAAAGAATGGGGATCATTCTTGACAGTTCTGTGTCAAAGCTGAGTAGATCCGACCTACAATAAAGTCCTACAATATTACAATTTACCGCAGTTTAAAGAAAATAAAAAAAAACATTTTTTTTCGATTCCTTAACTTCAAAACCTAACTTCGAATGACTCAAAATTTGTAAGCCCCCTGGTCTGCAAAAATCGAGTAAGCTAAATAATTCAGAAATAGGAACGCTTCCTGTATTGATATTTCATGAAAGCATTACTAGTATTCTAATGAACACGTCCAAGTAGATTTATCATCATTTCACCTATTTTTGTTATTCACCAAAACATAAGTGCAAATTTACACTTCGACGGATAATGACCCATTTCAAAACACGGCATTTGGGAAAACGATTTTTTTCTGAATGGAACAGTTGAAAGATTTCCAGTTCAAAAATATAAATCCACGCTATCATTTTCAGTGCTCTACATTGAAAAATGAATCAAGAATTTTCTCAATGTTGAAAATTATATAATTTAAAGCAATTTTAAGTCAGAAACATTAAAAATTTTACGATTAAAATTTAGTTTAATCAAACACTTCTTGAATTATAGTAAGTTAAATGTATGACTTTTCTATTTGAAATAATTCAGCTTTAAATTGCTTCGTTTTGAATATTCATATTTACTCATTTTAAATAAAGAGGCAAATATTGATAAATATTGAAAAAATTTCCTTTTATTAAATTTAAAATTTTCAAACTGAATTCGTTAAAAATGGATTTTTCTAGACTAAAACAATATTTAAACAGGATTTGAAATTGAATGAAAGCGTTTAATTAGGAATCTATTAATTTGAAATTATTTAAAAATTGAAAATAGTTTTAAAAGCTCCAATCGGACAATTAAATTTGTTTAACCACTAAGGCTTTCGAATTCAAACAATTTAATTTTTAACGTTAAAATCTGTAAATTGTTTAATTTTCAACAGATTCAGAATCGTCTTGTAAAATTGTTGTTCAATTTTTGATACTCGAAATACAGTTCATTTCTAAATATCATTAATTAATTTATATCTACAGTTGATAAACTTTAAACTTTTTACGTCAAAATTGTTTCATTAGAAACGGTTTGAATTGTTTTTGTATTGTTAAACTCTTCAAAACTGCAGTGCAAAATTGTTTAAATTGAAAATGTACGTTCAAAAATGAAGACCTGAAATGGAAAACTTTTAAACTAAAAGATTTTAGAATAACGCCTCGTAAACTGAATGATTATATAACTAAAAAAGTTAACAATTGAAATTAACATTTAAAAAAATTGAAATCGATCTTATTTAAAATTTCACTTATATCATGTAATTGAAATTTGTGATATTTCAAGTGATGGAATAGATTTCTGTCCAGCGACCACCCTGTTTAAAATGATTAGTTTTGGGGTAAAAAATTCAAAATTCAAACAGGTCGAAAAAATGTATTGTACAAATATATGTTCTCATGTTTTTGTCAACATCAAAGTATTTATTTGTGCTGACAAATTTTTAATTGGAAGTTTTTTTTCTTCAAATTTCACTTTTGATTGATTTTTATTTTTCTTTTAGTAATTTTTTTTACTATTTTTAATCAACGCATGGTTCGTTTCGAGTGATCATGAATTTCAAGAACAATAACAAATATTAAATGAAATATGGATAATAATTTAATAGTAAAATTAACTTTTTTTATACAATTTCTTTCAGTATACACTACCGGCAAGAAATATGCGACTACGATATACCTGGTTTTTGCTACTTACATAAAATCATCTAATTTTTGTAATGAAACAAATTACTTTTTTGTGCTCAAAGTTATGCGTGCAATGATACTAGTTTTTGAAAACGAAATTTCGCTGACACCCTGTATTAGTTTCAAGAAGAAAAAAATTGTGAATATCCGAAATTTTAAGAATAGAGAAAAGTTGTATTATAGAATAATATACTATTAAAATTTGAAAGAGCTGTTCTGAGTGAATAGTAAAACTCACCTTATTTCTTTTAACAGTTTTAAGTTTGGGATAATGATCTGACTTCTTGCACTCTCCCATATGTGCTATTCGGATAACTGAAATAGATATTAAGATTGATTATTTTAAAAGGGGGCATTTTTTAGATACTATATACTATACATATATTCAAGAATTTAAAGCTTGTCTTGATAAATAGTTTAAATACTTAAGTTCCTTTTATATTTGAGAACGAAAACTTCCTTTTTAGATAATTAAAATAGCAGTTACATATATGTAAACTAAATTTATATAATTGATTACTAATAATTGGCATATCAGAGTTATAATTTAGGGTTGCTCTAAATGTTCCGTAAATAAATTTTAAAAAGTTTCCTTTTGCAGCATTTTCACTACGGTTTATTAAATCACAGACTTCGTACTTTTCCCCCTATTCCCCTCTTTTCCCCCTTTTTAAAGAATTCATTTTTTCCCTCTATTTTCAAGAAAATTACCCTTTCTCTTGGTTTTTCTCTGAAATGAGAACTAAATTAACTGAACCTCATAAGAAAATCCAAATATCTTTAATTCAAAGTTAATTCTTTTCAATTTAAAATCTTCTGTCATATTTATGGTTTAGAGTTCCTCTCTTTTGGTCAAAAATTCAGCGCTTTTGTTAAAAATTCATCTTTTTGGATAGAAATTTGGTCCTATTGGAATGAAAATTCAATTTTTGATAAAAAAGTCGTCTGATTCGGTTGAAAATGAATTGTTTTTCATTGAAAAGTCTATAACTATATTATTGTTTCCAAATTCATCTCTTATGGATTAAGATTCCACTATTTGGTCGAAAATTAAATTATTTTGTTGAAAAATCAACTGTTTTGTAAAAAAGTTTTTTCTTGTTGAGAAGTCGTATTTTTTGGTTGAAGATTCATCTTTTGCGGTAAAAAGTTCCTTCTTTTTTATTGAAAAGTCTACTATTATATTTTTGGTCCATAGTTTATGTGCTTTATAGTTAAAAATTATACTATTTGCTTTCGAATTTGATTATTTTGTTCAATTTCAACTGTTTTGTTAAAAATTTATCATTTTGAATAGAAAATCCATCACTTTGGATTGAAAATTCATCTTTCTTAATTGAAAATTCAACTATCTTCTAAAAAAATCTTATTTTAGGCTTGAAAATTAAACTATGTAGACAATGCAACTGTTTTTGGTTAAAGTGGAATCTTTTTTGTTTGAAAATTCGATGATTTGGTTCAAAATACTTCTTTTTAGGTTGAAAGTTTAACTATTTTGTTAAAAAGTCATCTTTTTTGGTCGCAAGTTTGACTTGGTATGTTTTTCGATATAATATTAATTAAAATTAGATTTCCCTATTCAACAAAATGTTAATTGTTGACATACGTTTAAAGAATTTTTCAGGAGATTGAATTTTGAAAAAAATAACTTTTTGAATTTATGTCCTGAATTATGTATTGAACAATGTCATTAAGATAATTTTGTTAATCTTGCTGACATCTACTAAATACAAAAATTATAACTTATGGATCTCTCAAAGACAAGAAATTCATAATTTTGAAAATGATCTAACTTTCTGAATTTTTTTTTAATCGAACAATGAATTGGGATCCAAATATATTTGACATCTAGTAAAAACATCGTTTGGAATTTAATCTATCAGAAAACGAGTTTTTTATGTTTATTGAAACTGTTTAAATATTGAAAAGCATATAATTTTGTTAATTTTCTTCGAATTTAAAAATGTTATCAAGCTAATTTGCATATCTCTTTGTCAACTGCCAGAATCATTGATAAAACTTTATAAAACTGATTCTGAAACAATTCCATTTTAAGAGCGTGCGAGGTTGATAAATTTGGCTAAACTTAAAATTTTAAGTTTCCGTTAGAAGTTGATAAATTTGCTCAATTCTGAATTTGAAGCATCTGAAAGTGAACCACTTGTAAACGCGGAATTTTAGGATATTTATCAAATTAATTCTCACAATGAAGAATATGTCTTTACACAACTGACCTGCTTGGAAATAAAAATCGTAGCATGTAAATCTCCTTTTACTCATAGTAATATAAGTTGAACCATCGAGTGTGGCACACCTTGGTGATTTTTTTTTTTCAGGCTTTGTAAATGGATCATCATCTGGAGTTTCACACATCGTCTTATTATACAACAAGAAATATAATTTTTATTAGTAGAAGCACTATTTGGCACAGTTTTCATAGTTTGAGAATTTGAAATTGCATACAAATTCGATATACTTGCAATTTTTATTTAAATATATATGTTTGTATATATATATATATATATATATATATATATATACGCACTGACAAAAGTATGAGTAGGACTTTAATTGAAAGCAAGTAATTTTACTGTAAGCAACATGCTTTTACGTGTTTTTCATATAATATCTTTACTGTTTCTTATTATTTAGGAAAACATGGGAATATCCTAAATATAAAGAACATTATTATGTAATATAATATAATATAGGAAATTGAAAATAAATGTTCTGAGTAAAGTAAAACTCACAGCATCATTGCGTTTAGTCGCAGGAACTGTTGGTGAAGTCAAGGTAATCGAGAATAAAGTTGATATGGCTTTAAAAATAAAAAATAGACATTTTCATGTATTCCCAATTTAGTTTCATGTAAGTGAGATCAAGTGTCATTATGAAACGATATACAATATTTACAGTTAATATAGATGAAGCTTTTTGTTTGCATTTGTTTGAATGATTAAACTTTATTCATTTCCAATATAAAAAAGTAATAAAAATCAGGGGTTTAGTACCCTGGCTATTACAGACTAGGGGTACTGAAGCCCTATTCTCGAGAACATTCTATGGTGAAAATTAAAATAAATGGTATCGCTTAAACAAAATACAAACTCAAATGGGCGATACAGCGGTCTCTGATAGATTGTATGTCGTTCTCAAAAATTTGGTGAGATATCTTCTTTTGATTTAAAATAAGAAGTCGGAATAGAAACATGTGGGACGGTCGGTAATTCGTTACGTTACAGAATTATATATGCATGTTACAAAAATCAGTAAATGAAATTTCAATTAAATAAAGTAATATCGAGCATGTCTTTCATTAATTTGATTTAATTTAAACAATTTAGTCTTAATAATCTTTAATGTATGCAATTGAAGTATTACTTACCCAGTAACAAAGCAAAAGCCATTTTTCCCGCCATCTCGAAGAATGCAATTTAAGATAATCTTTGCCCAAGAAAGATTTTTTGACTAAAAACGAACTCGTGAAATAACCAGGTTTAACAAGAAACGGAATATTTGTAGAATAATAACAGTCGTTGTTGCAATGACCTTATATAGGTAGTATTTCCATACACGTGACGAGCACGTTCTAATAATTTGACACAAATACAATTACACTTAAACCTTGATGTAACGGCCCTTGTTATACCGCCTCCCTAGAATTTCCGCCGGCAGCATTCTGTTTAGAGGGGCCCAAGGGGACGAGAGAGAGGCGCTATAAGCTCAGCTGAGTTGCGCAGTTCCGTAGCAACAAAGCGGGTAGTGCGTACACTCAAGCGCATATTTCGCTCAATATCATGTGTATTCCTACTGGAAATGGTTCATACGGCCCTGACTGTTTACCTTCGGAGACCCTTGATTTACGGACATGGCCATGCCGAGAGTAGCGGCATAACATGATTCCAGTGTATGTTTAATATCTCGCAATGAGTAATAATTTATAAACACAAAACAGTTTAGGAGAAAAACAGGGAATAGCAATAAAAAGCTTTAACTTTATGGCAGTTTTTTACTGATGCGTAAAAAATATAAGTGTCGTAATTCAACTTTGAAATGAAGAAATATTCTTAAATAAAAAAATATAATTTTGTTTTGAACTTATACAAAATGATCACGACTTTAGAGACTCTTTGTTTGTTTATGATGCCTCGCATAATTGTTATAATAGGAGAAAGATAAATTAGAATGAAATACTGCGACAAATAAGCTTAGGTACTACGAGTTTGGACAATTTTGCGAGAAGATATTGAAAAAATAGAGATAAAACTTCAATATTTTATGAAATATTGAATACTGAATAGAATTCTTCTGATCATTCGAAAGATTAATTCTTCTTAACGTACTGTCTAGACTAGGGTTACCAGACGTCTTGATTTAGCAGGACATATCCTGATTTTTGAAGATTTCGTAGCGTCCTGACTTGTTTTTGTAAATCTTAAAAATGTCCTCATTGTTCATAAAAAGGCCAATTTGACTTTTTGTACTGCTTTGCCGAATTTATAGTACATATATTAGAATGTTGATGAAATTTTGATGAAACCAAATTATTCGACCAAGCGTTGAATCTAAAAATATTTTGAAAGAGCAAATGCGATAATTCGAAATACTTTAGAAGAAATCGCAATGATAACATTTTCGAATTTTTCGCGGCGAACACAAACATTGACGGTTATTTGGAAATTTAAAAAATAGTTCAATAATTTTGTTCCGTTCTCGGGCACAATACCAATTGTGAACCTATATTTTCAGTGATGGCGAGTCAATGGACCGACTAGCGTATATCAGAATCTCCGTGACACTGATCGTTATATCTTGATGTTAAAATATAATTAAAAAAATTTTTCGTGTCAATTTTTTTTATCAGCATTTATTAAGGCCGGAAAATGTAAGTCTGCTAAGGAAAATTGGAAGTTCAAATAAATATACTTGATAGTTATAATTTATAATTCTTCATAATTTTTTAATTGAAAATCTGAGTCTGAGCTCATCCCAAATACTTATGATATGTGTACCGAATTTCGGTAACCGTAGACATGGTCTTTCCTTGATCCCTGATATTACGCGTGACGCTCAAAAACATATAATTTTTGTTTTGAAGCGGGCTACCCCTTCAAATGTCTTCTATAAGAAAATAAACGAACACGTGCTTTATATTTTTTTAAATAAAAAATTCTTGCCAAGTTTATGATTATATATATACCATTAAACCATTTCCCTTTCAGGGTAGGCGTGACACTACCCGATTCGGGTAGTGTTTCTAGGTTTTTCTTGTAGTTATAAATAACTACAAGTGTGGGCTCACCACACCACGAATATAATCTTAAAAATATGCATGGTATGAGAAAAAATTGCTTCTTCATTTATTTTTAAATGAAATTGATCATACATCATTAGGACGAAATATGTCATCTAAAAAAGTATATCAATATATTACCACAGTTTAAACAAAGATTCGAGAAAGCATATTTTTTTCGATCCAACGTTATTTCTGTCAAGGCTTCACTTATTCTTGAACCAAAAGTACCTACCTACATCTTATTTCAATAAATTCGAATTTCCCCCTGTAATAATTGTACCCCAAGGAAAGAAAGTTACCCTATTTTTTGTCGATAATGTTATCGTTGGAGCTCGTTTTAAGCTTGAAAGAAAAATAATTGTTTTTTAAAGCATTTTTTTTGTTAGAAGGTACGAAATTCTGGGAAGCGTGATTTTTGAAATACCTAAATTTACGATTTTTAAAGACCTAAACTTTAAAGTACCACCCAGTAAAATTATAGGTACCTTTTTGACAAACAGAGTATCTAGACACATCGAAAATATTTGATTTACGCGCATCGAATTTCGGTGAACCTAGAAATGTCCTTTGACAAAATGTTATCCCTCATTTGTTCTCTTTTCAAAGATCACAGTTCGTCCCCTCTTTTTTACCTAATCCACGTTTTTCCCTTGAATTAAAAAAAATCAACTAGCCAACGGCCATACCACGCTGAAAAAACAAGTTCTCGTCCGATCACTGAAGTTAAGCAGCGTTGGGCGCGGTTAGTACTTGGATGGGTGATCATTCGAAAATACTGCGTGCTGTTGGCTCTTCGTGGGTGTGGTGAGCCCACACTTGTAGTTATTTACTACAAGAAACTATCCACCTAGAAACACTACCCGAATCGGGTAGTGTCACGCCTACCCTGAAAGGGAAATGGCTTAATGGTATACTTAACTAAGGGTGCCTTCAAAATAGGCATAACGATCTTTCTGATAAATTAACCCCCCCCCCCCCCCAGTAACGATTTTCCTATAGTATGTGTATGTAACAGAACAGGAAGTTCATAAATTAGAAAACAAGACGCTTTCAAAGAGATTCTTTTACTTCCTAAACGATTTATTTGATAATTTTGTTGATTTGAAGGACACCGTCGGCGAAGAAATTGGTAAGGTTCGATCGAGAAATTTAACTCGAATGATAAATCAATTTTATAGTTAAAAATCAAAAGTTGACTTCTTGAAATTGGAATATTTTTTTAATCCCTTGCTCAAAAAACATTAAGAAAGTCGTAAACATTAGATGTTCGAAACTAGGTGTCTATTAGACCTGAGTTTTCTCCTACGGATCAGCAAATAAAAATCTGTAAGAATTTATGAAGATGGTTAAGATCTCTAGACCCGGAAAGAAATTGTGTCCATGAAAGTATTGAAATTACGAGACTAAGAATTTTTCAAACATATTTTCCTAACGCACATAACCAACGCGTTTTTTAATCATTTCAAATTAATTATGTTTTTCAGGATCCTCTGCCACTACTCTTGCGTATAGTTCTATTTTTGATTTTCCAAAGTAGGTACTTCTGTCGCAGAATATTGTACCTATTCATAACTTTTATCCTCTTTTTAGGAATCCGATTTAGAAGTTTTGAATGCGTAATTTGAAAATAATAATTTCAGGGGAAAATTCGAATTTCTTGAAATCAGACGTATTTTTGGTTGATAAGTAAAGCTTTGGAGGACGTTAAATCAATAAAACTGTGTTTCGACAGAATTTTCGTTTAAGTTGTTTACATATTATGTTGACATACTTTTTGATATGCGATGGTTCGTTCTATGACGTACAATATTTTACAGCGCAATTCAGAATATCCTTGGGCAAAAGTCTCTTGGCACTATAAACATAAGAATGAGCCGAAAAAATGCTTGAATTCGAAATCGATACAATGCGAAAAAGTAGAGTACAGGGATCTTAAAAAAAGTAAAATTAATTTGGAATCTACAGATATGCAGCTTTGTTATACCGACACTAAAAAAATGTGTAAGAACTGTCTTCTTTGCAAATGTCGACTGAAGGAAGAAAAAGTCTTCCCAACTTTTTACGGATTTCAATCAACCATTTTCTAAGAGATAATTCCTATTTAATTCATAGAAGTATAAAAGAAGAAATTCTATTAAATAACAATTTCAAATTCTTAAAATTTGCTGAAATTTCAATTTCGATTCTTGGACCTTATCAATTTTTTTTTGTAAATTTCTGTGCCAAAACGCCTACACATGCTCAGGAAAATGTTTAAGCCACACATTATAAAGATAATTTCATTAAATACTAAAATCAAAACTTTACAAATTAGCTGTATTTCCCATTTCAGTTGTTCGGTGTTGGCAATTATTTTTCTAGTGCAATTTTGTCGCTGGAAATTTTTCAAGTACCCAAAAAAATTTCTTCTATTTACACAGGTGTTAAGAATTCTTTCAGAAAAGAGGAATGAATTAAATCGGAATTATCTCTTAGAAAATGATTGATTAAAATCCGCTAAAAAATGGGAAGACTTTTTTTACCTCTAGGATTGTAAAACAAAAATTGAAATTCAAGAAAATTTTCAAACTCTGCAAACAAGAAATTTTTCATCATTTTTTTTCGAGTGCGGGTAACTAATCTGCGTATCTATCGATTTTTAATTAATTACACTTTTTAGTATCCCCAATACGTTATCTCTGCTGAGGCTTCAAGACTGTGAATTTGATATCTTTTAAAATTAAAAATAGATTATCACGTACTTTTTGTTTTCTATATGCAAAATATTTTTTAGGTTATCTAATTTAAAATATCTTGTGGGATATATTAGAATTTTTGATTTTAAAAAATAAAAAACGCGTGTGTATTTTTTTTAAAATACTTTAACTCCAACCAATTTTATTTGAATCAAACCAATTTTATCTTCAATATAGGGTCAAATGAACGTTTTTTTTTGGGCAAACAAACATTTTTCTGAGTGTAGTTCGCCGAAATTCGGTGTACGTAGCACTCGGGAAATGGGATTTGGGATGGGATTACCAAATTCAATGCGCGTAGTACAGATATGTTTGGTGAACCTGGAAACTTCGTTAAGGAAAATTTATCTTTCAAATGATCTTAAGAATTCTTATCAGTTTTCGCACTATAATCAAATATTCCTAAGTTCAAACTGGGCCAATTCATAGTTTTCATTGAAATGAATGAAATTTTTATTTGATTCCTTTATAAAAAAACGTTCATAATGCTTATTTTTTTGTGGCTGAATCAATATTTCAAGACAAATTAGTTACGAATAAATACATCGTTTACTTGAACTTTCGAAACTTTAGGAAATTTTGTTTCGCTATTATTATAATATTAATTCTAGGCATGATAAACAAAACAAATTGTCCTTAAAATTGCGTTTCTTTTCTTTAAATTTTAAACCAATTTTTTAATTTTTGTATTTGGGAATATTTCTTCATTTCAGAGTTAAATTACGACAATCATATTTTCTTACATCAGTAAAAAAATCTACGTACTTAATCGCAATAAAGTTAAACATTTTTATCATTATTTCACATTTTGCTCATAAATTGTTTTGTGTTTTCAGATGATAAATTATTACCCAGTGCTAAAATCATTTGTAAAATCATCCGCCAAAGCATGAAACCGTGATCTTCGCGTGTACGCAAATACTATCATATATACAAGGCCTCACTCACGTATATTACGACTCACGTATATTATATTTGTTAATAATTTCATAAAGAACTTAAGGTTATGCTTCGATTTTCTCAGCAGAAATGGATAATATTTTTAATTAAAAAACACGAATTATTAATCCCCTGTAAAAAACGATTTCATTGGAATCGACTAAATGCAATTCGAATCGAATATACTTTGAAACGGGCGGGAAGCCCATGAATGACCTCCTGATGAAGCCTAGTATGTCGACTACTGATCTCGTTGTAGTTTCCTCAGGTTCCATAGAATGGGCACCGAGGATTTGTTGCCTGAGCCTAGCTAATGTCGGGCACTGGCATAATAAATGCAGGGATGTTTCGCCATCCCTGCTGCATTTTCTGCACTCTGTCGTGGGGTTATACCCCATTTTGTGCATATGATAGTTCAAGTGGTTGTGCCCAGTTAGGATCCGTACCAATGTCCTTATATCTTTCTTGGGTAAACCCAAGATTTCCCTCGCTCTGTCCATCCTACAGGTATAACCCAGGATGGATTTCGCCTGACGGCAACCTTAGATTTGTTTCCAGTATTCTTAATGTTTTGTTCGGACCCAGCTTTTAATGGCCATCCCGACACAGCAAGACGCTATTCCCAGTACCGGTTCCGGTCCTATGTACTCACTTGCTGCGCCGCCCTTTGCCCTTGATCCCTGTGTGACCAGGGACCCATATGGGGCATAATTTCTGAAGTGTACCCACACGGAAAAAATTTATCCGTGAAGAAGTCACGAACTTGTAGCTAGGTCTCGGATACGAGATAAAAAAATGAAACATTACATCCTTATTTCTATGACAAATATATGGATAAATTTCTAAGTTTCTTACGAACAGTTCGAATTTCCTACGAACAGTTCCTGAAAATTTCAGACTGAAATATAAAGAGAAAAAATTTTATTTGTGCGATTTATTTTTATATTAATTTATAAATTCGCAACTCAGAAGATTCGAACCATCAAGACTGCTGACTCACCAGTTTCTAAACACATAAACCAGGAGTGCGTAAACACGCGCAGCCATCGAGGCCAAACAAAATAGGTATGATAAAACTTCTAGCCACTCATCCGACGAGCTCGAGGCACACTTACAAGCGCACACACGCACCGCGCGTTTGGGAGAGTGTGTGTGTGGGCCACGTACATGCAAACCTACGTCCGAGTTCCCAGATTTGTCGGGCAAGCTCGTGAGTGCTCTGAGAATCTCTTCCCAATCACTCGTAATATTTTTGTAATTATTCACGTAAAAAAAAGTGATGAACCGTTTTAGAATTTTCACATCGAGTTCCTCAATCTTTCTCAAAGTCCGCAGGTTATTTACGAAAATACATAAATACCCGATGAATTTTTCTCATATCCGAGACCTAGCTACTAGTTCGTGACTTTTTTACGGATAAATTTTTTCCGTGCACCTCGAAAATGAAAGTTGTCCGATCGGGCTGAAAATTGGCCCAATTGTAGTCCTATTAGATAGTACTCTTCACACCAAAAATTAATTAATTTTGATAATTATTTATCAAAGTGGAGGGGGTACAATTTTTGGGTTTTTCAAGCAAAGCCTTAGTTTCAAACGTTTGTAACTTTTGTCCTATTGCCTCAAACAAAATTTCACCTCAAATATTTTTGATAGATTTTTTCACAAACTTTCTGGTGGTGATAACGATTTTTGGAAAAAGTCAAAATTTGACCCGAATTTTTGAAAATTAAAAAAAAAATTGACTTTTTTTCAAATACGGGCACTTTTTTTTTCTTCAAAATATTTTTAAAAGAAAGCTGAGATTTTTTCCTATAAGAACCCCAATTTTCAGAGTGGCAAATTAGTTCGTCTTCGAGTAATAGAACGATACGTAAAGAAGATGCCGTGATAGGGCGGGTGACGCGCGATTTACCCTAGTGCGCTCACGCCGAGGATCTTTGTGCAACGCTTTAGTGCCAGTTTTTCAAGTTAAGTAATATTATATGCCACAAGAATGACTGCTCTCTGCATTTTCAGGGTGAAATTAACAAGGCCTGCATTACGGTCAGTGTAAAATTAATTGGGAATATGCTTTAAAAATTAGAAGTGAGAATATATATCTTTTGAATTTACCCGCGCATTTTTCACTTCCTACTTCTGCCACTAGATGGCTGTCTGCCACTAGATGGTTGTCATTCTCACAAGAGAAGATCATTTTTAACAGTATAAGAAACTGGAATTTAATATTCGTATTTTACTCGCAGATTTGATCTGAAATCGAGTTTATCGAAGCAGGTTTGTACGTAAATTTATTTTATTCTTCATTTTCTCATTCTTATTCTCCTTTATCTATTATTCTCATAATTGTATTTTTGGAAAAATCGTGACGTTGGTCATTCTCTTCTAAAAATTTTTTTTTTCAATTTAAAAAAAATACTTTTTGCACGATGCCCTCTGAAAAAGTGATTAAAATTTGGAAGAGTAGATGTATTAATCCTTTTCAAAAAGTGAGGCATAAATCAACTAAGCTTAAACTCCGTTGTGTTTCCCAGGACTTGCGTTTGAAATTGCCTACACTACCAGAAGGAGCTCGAATTTGCAGTTCATGTAGATACCAACTCATCAACTCAGCGGGAACATCATCCTTGAACTTTGGAGATGTTGCAGAGCCTTCTGGTAGAAATAAGGTAGAATATGAGGATCATGAAATGATTTCTGACGATGATGAAGATCAGCTATGTGACAGCGAAGAAGATTTAGATGTCTTGGACACCAAGCTGCAGTGTGAAAACAAATATCATAAAGCTGGTGTTGAAGTACTTGATCAAATCATCGAAAAATGCAATGCCTCTAAAGATCTTCAAGAACAATTTCAACTTCTTTCGCTTGCGCCAAAATCTTGGGGACGAAGAAAACTGATGCAGGTGTTCAATACATCAGAGCGAAAAGCAAGAACTGTCAAAAAATTAGTTTCAGAGCATGGAATTCTTACGCTTCCGAATCCAAAAGAGGAAGAGCATTGACTCCTGAAACTGAAACTCTAGTGAAAACCTTTTACGAACGCGATGACATAAGTCGAATGATGCCAGGGATGAAAGACTTTGTGTCGATCAAGAATGATGATGGAACTCGTTCACATGTTCAGAAAAGGTTACTACTGTGTAATCTCAACGAGTTATATGCTCAATTTACGTCAGAACACGTAGGCCTGAAGATCAGTATTTCTAAATTCACAAAACTCAGACCTCGTCATTGTGTTCTAGCAGGAAGCAGTGGCACTCATAATGTGTGCGTTTGCGTGCATCATGAGAATGTCAAGTTGATGTTAAATGAAATAAATATTCAACATTTAACAGAGGATACTGACATGGTGCTCACAAATTATCACGACTGTCTGGATGCTATTGTATGTCCTAACTCTTCAAGTTCCTGTCATTTAGGAGAGTGTGAAAACTGTCCAGGAACTGCGAACTTGAAAGATAACATCACAAAAGCTTTTGATGAACATTGTATAAATGAAGTGAGATTTGAAATTTGGTTACAGACCGACCGATGTAGTCTGAAAACTCTGGTAATGGATACTGATGAATTCCTAGATGATTTATGTGAAAGGCTGTTGAAATTAAAAACTCATCACTTTATTTCAAAGGAGCAATCATCTTTTTTCAAAACCCTGAAGGAAAATTTATTGCCCGGGGAGTTTTTGATTTGCTTCGATTTCGCTGAGAATTACGCCTTCATAATTCAGAATGCAGCGCAATCATTCCACTGGAATAACGACCAATCTACAATATTCACTGTGGTGATTTATTATAAAAAAGATGGAGAGCTCAAGCACGTAAGTATCGCAATCATATCTGATAACTTAGCTCACGACACGGTGGCTGTTCACGAGTATCAAAAGATAATAGTAGATTACTTGAAAACTCATTTCAGGCCAAAGAAAATTTACTATTTCACTGATGGTGCAGGGCAACATTTTAAAAATAAGAGTAGCTTTGTTAATCTCCAAGCCCATGAAGAAGATTTTGGTATCCAAGCTGAATGGCACTTCCATGGTACATCTCATGGTAAGGGTGCATGTGATGGTATAGGAGCGAATATAAAGAGACAAGCAGCACGTTCAAGCTTACAATGTTCTCCGAAAAATCACATACTCACTCCCCATGCTTTGTTTCAGTGGGCAAAGAGTAACTGTAAGGAAACCGAAATTTTTTTCAGCAGCAAAGAAAATCATGCCTTAGCCACCGAATTACTGAAAGCCAGATTTGACAAAGCTGTCACTATACCAGGTACATTACAGTATCACGCTTTCATTCCCACTCAAAATGGAAAACTTCAACTCAAGAAGTTTTCGTCCTCTGAGAAATACGACATCTTCTCGAATGGCAAAAAACAGAAACCGCACAAGAGGCCTGCAAAGAAAACAACTGTTGAAACTATCACCAAAAAATCAAACAGAAAGACACATAATATTACTATATAATATTACTTAACTTGAAAAACTGGCACTAAAGCGTTGCACAAAGATCCTCGGCGTGAGCGCACTAGGGGAAATCGCGCGCCACCCGCCCCATCACGGCATCTTGTTTACGTATCGTTCTATTACTCAAAGACGAATTAATTTGCCACTCTGAAAATTGGGGGTCTTATAGGAAAAAATCTCAGCTTTCTTTTAAAAATATTTTGAAGAAAAAAAAAGTGCCCGTATTTGAAAAAAAGTCAAATTTATTTTTGATTTTCAAAAATTCGGGTCAAATTTTGACTTTTTTCAAAAATCGTTATCACCACCAGAAAGTTTGCGAAAAAATCTATCAAAAATATTTGAGGTGAAATTTTGTTTAAGGCAATAGGACAAAAGTTACAAACGTTTGAAACTAAGGCTTTGCTTGAAAAACCCAAAAATTGTACCCCCTCCACTTTGATAAATAATTATCAAAATTAATTAATTTTTGGTGTGAGGAGTACTATCTAATAGGACTACAATTGGGCCAATTTTTAGCCCGATCGGACAACTTTCATTTTCGAGGTGGGTACACTTAAGAAATTATGCCCCATATGAGAGTCAGATTGTTAGTTTCTGCAATTTGGTTTAATGCCTTTTTGCATTCCCAAACCAGTTCTGATGTTATATCTGGTTTCCCTATTGCAGTTAGTGTCGCTTGGCTGCCCAAACAGATCGTAATCTGTCTGCCGGCAGCGTTTTTTTCTATTAATGTTTCAGCACAGCAAAGGACGGCCAGGACCTCCTCCTGAAAACAAGTAGCATGTCGCCCAAGTGAAATCCCCCATCCTCTCTTGCTGTTACATATTCCTGCTCCCGACTCTTCCTCTCCCCTGGAGCCATCTGTATACCAGATTTGCCCTTTTAGGAGCGGGTTACCATTTGCTTTCCACAGATTCCTGCTTGGAATGCAGAAGCGGAAAGCTTTGGCAAAGTTGCAGCGTTTTGTTATTTTATCTTGCCTCATGTCCAGAATCGGCCGTGCGCTGATGTCACTCGGGAGCCTAGTGTGCCTAGTCCCTCGAGTCCATATATTTTCTCTTGTCAGGCGGCCCATCGCGTGTGCCGCTTTAGCAGTTATCGCAACATGTACTGGTTCTTGACGGAGCATGAATCCTATCGCCGCTGCGGGCTTGGTCCTCATTGCTCTAGTCAAACCCCTAAATGCTAGCGTTTGTAATCTTCTCAGCCTGTCCTGCATTGTTTTCAGTTCCGTGCGTGGCGACCAGGCCACGGTCAGATGTAGGAGCCTTGGTTTTAGGACAGCAGAGTATAGCCATGCAAGCGTTTCAGACCCTAGACCCCACGTCAACCCAAAGGCTCTCCTGCACATCCAAAAAGTCATGACAAACTTCCTGCATTGGGTCTTCAGGTGCTCTGCCCAGTTCAGCTTTCTATCGAGGATGACTCCCAGATATCTAACTGAATCTGAAAACGGCAGCTTCCCACCAACAGAATACAGGAGCGTCAACTTTCGGCACTTTATAATTTCTCGTGAAAATGACCAGGTTGGTCTTTTCCGGATTTACCGAAAGCCCTGAGCTGTCGCACCAGAGCTCTACGATGCGCAGCGCTGACCTCGTAAGACCCATCAGCGTTTCTAGATGAGCCCCCCTAACCAGGATTGCAAAGTCATCCGCATAACCCTGAGTATAATACCCCTCTTTATTTAGCCTTCGAAGGAGGCCGTTCACTACAATGCAGCACAGGAGGGCCGACAGGACACCTCCCTGTGGGCAACCCCGTGGAGCTATCCCCTTACTAGGCCTTCACCCCATTCGGTTTCGAGTCTCCTCCGGCGTTGCATGCTTCCTATCTAGCCTACTAGCTAGTCTGGCACGCCACACCTCAAAGCCTCTCGACAGATAACTTCTGGAGCAGTATTGTTGAAGGCACCTTCTATATCCAAGAACGTGCCCACAGCATACCACTTTTGTTCCCGCATAAGTGGGACAATTGGATAGTATGTGTTCTAGGTACTCAGTGTGTGCATGGCACGTTCTAAACCTACCGCTGGGAACTTTTTGACGTAAATGCGGTCACCGTATACTAAAGTGGAAAGGACACTGTCCTGAACCGTGAAAATGAAATCTCTGTACCTGAATTAGGTCATGATGATCTAAGGAAAGCAAAAGTTTTCCAGATGGTTTAATGCACTTTCCGCACTTTTGATGTTAAAATTCAGGCCAAGGGTCTCGGCCGCATGCTTTGCGGCTTTGTAAAGGAACGCTCCTTTGCTAATCATCTCGCTTTTCCTGACTTTTTTTAGGACAGGATCTCTTCCATTTGCATGATCTTACGCATAGTTATAGTGAAGGCCGTAAGCTCTTGCTTCACCCATGGAACTACCCCAAACATATAAAGTAGAACCGGGACGGCAAGCATGTTAGTCGCAGATACCTTATTCAACGCCTACAGAAGTGTGGTGCAAAAGATCTCATGGTTTCGCCCTGAAAGACGCCCCTCTTGCAGGTGATGATTTTCGTTGTCACGCGATAAGTTCCAGATGAGATAACATATCTAGCTTTCCAAAGAGGCATCAATCTACACTATGCGTAGATGAACTTTCAAGCTTTGCAACAGACATATGATAAGTCTATGAGCGGTTGAATCGAAAGCTTCGCAATAGTCAATCCAGGTCATCGACAGGGCGCCCTGATAGGTTGCTGCGTCTTTGCAGACGCACCTGTCAATTAGCAGGTTCTCTCGGCATCCTGATACACCCTTTATTGAGCTACTTTGTTCGTACATCTCTCTCCACACATGCTCAATTCTACGAACAATCCTGTTGTTGAGGACAGCTGTAAAGATCTTATACAGCGTATTGAAACAACTTATTGGCCTGTAATTCTCTGGGTTGAACATGTCGCCTTTCTTCGGTAGGAATACAGTGCGTCCTTACACCAGCCACTGCGGAGTAGACGTGTCCGGCTTTAAATATTGTAAAGGTATTTTTATGCCTCATAATATATGTAACTAAACTGAAACGGATTAGTGATTCTCAAAATCAACAAATCCCTAAATCAAAATGAATAATTCAATTTTGCAATGATCTAGGGTGCCAGCCACTAGTTAGAAAAGAATATGTTTAACGACATGTCAACTAGTGACAGATTTGGACGTCTTAAATGTTCACGAATCTATCGAGATTTAAATCATTCTGAATTGTAAAAAAAAAGGAAACTTAGGGTAAGGTTCACCTAACCACAAAAAATCTGCGGCTAACTTTTCGAGAAAAGAATTTGTCCTGCCACATTAATAAATCAAGGAAAAAGGGTTCACAAAATAGCAGATCTAAATCATCATGTTTAAACTCTAGCTTGCGAAGGAGCAAGTTATTGCGGAACCGACGAAGGGCAAAAACCAATCTCACCATTCTACACCACTCGGTCAACTCCATTATTTGTAATATACAATACAAATGTCGTCGACGTGTTTGATTTCACGTACCAAGGAAATTTAAACCTGAGAGCTGCATTTCTCAACCACAAGGAAACTAAGTTCTAATCACTTTACGTAAGTCTACAAGAGAACATTGTTTCACCCACTCTGACGATTTACCGTGAGATTAAGTTCTAACCGCGGAACACGTGCCCAAATTTGAGGTTACGAATTGATTGTAAAGCACCTGACATTATGGCGAGAGATTACAAAGAAATAAAGCGAAAGATGCACCGAAACCGCAAAGAGAGCACTTACAATCGGCGATTCGCTTTGGCGGTAATAACGATTATCGAGATAATCATTACTTTTTCTAAGGAATTAACGCCAGAACGCATGCCAGAAATTAAGACACACGTACATCTACGCTACGAAAAACGAGAGTGACATTCATGCAGCGTAGGTCATTCGGCAGGTTTGCTCAGTCCCGTTGGAGCCAGGGTCGACCAATGAGAGCATGTGATAGTGTGGCGTCCACGAACACCAATCGCGGGACTGTCGGCGGCCAAGTTCCGAAAATTTCACCGGATCTTACGTCATCTTTCCTAGCTATAGGATAGAGGAACCGAATTAAATAGTGTTTAACGTTCGAACCGCTAAACACGAGTCATTTTGTGAAGCTTCCTCTCTGTAATTCAACGAACGACAGGCACGGAGAAGGAGCTCACCAATTGCAGCCTTGTGTCGATTGTAAAATGTTTATTTTGACATTGCCGGGGCTAACGGCGATGCATACGTTGAGAATCTGGCTTGAAGTCCAGAGGCTAGACAAGGACCGAGGTATGTTGGACCCGCTTCGCTCATTGTGGTCGATCCGCCTTTATGTCCGCAAGCCAAAAAAGGACAGGGTCGACAGTCTATCGCACTCCTCCATATAGTGGGTGACCGATGATAATATGGCTGCGTGGCGTCAGATAACACCTGTATTTAGTCAAAAATGTGCTGATTGATTGTCAGTAGCTTTAACTTGTTCAATGTATGATGGTTGATCTTCAGTTCGCGGGCGAACTTTCTCACCCTTTCCGTGAACGAATTACCAGATTTTATGTAGCAAATCACACACTGAACACGGGACGCATTGCCTTGTGCATCCAATCTTTTTGTTCAGCTGATGCAAGCCTCTATTTGTATTTTAATCTGTCGTCAGTTTTATCCTTCGATTTGGCAGATCTTGGGACTTAGGAGGAACCTGTAGGTTAATGTTCCTCCTTGCCCTGAAATCGCTATCATCTCTCAGGGGGTGCCTGCTTTCCGCGGTTGGTCTAAATGTCGCTTCTTTCTCTTCGTCTGCGGCTTGTTCATGCAGCGCAGCGGTTGGGGAAGCGCTATGCTTTCATATGCAGTTGTCTACAGGCAGGCAGCTTGAATTCGCAAAGACTGTTGCGAAACATGTTGAAGCTCTGGGTATTCCTGGCACCACGGAGTGTCCATATGCCTCATAAAGCCTCCGCGAACTATTAGTCAAGCGTCATGCGAGATATCAAAAAGTTGTAGATGCGGTTCAAAACGATCAAACGCTCAGAGTTGAGGGAGGATATATGGGGCGTTTGCACTCTCTGTGGTGCCGCGAACACCCAGAGTTTAAGCACGATTCGCATCAGTCTTTTGTGAAATCAAGCTGTCTCCGGCTCGAAAACTGAATATGTACGCAGTGCGCCTCCCCAACCGCTGTATGAACGAGTCGCAGACGAAGAGGCGCAAGCGACATTAAGACTAATCGAAGGAAGAAGGCACCTTCTGAAATATGTCAGCGATTTCAGGACAAGGCTTTTGCTGATTTAAATCGAAGGCTAAAACGGACGATGGATCAAAAGACGAAAAGACGATTGCATCAACTGAATAAGAAGATTGGATGACCAAGGCAGAATGCGTCCCGTGTTTTGTGTGTGATTGACTACATAAAATCTGGTAAGGCGTTCACGGAAAGGGTCCGAAAGTTCGCCCACGCACTGCGAATCTAGCATCACACGCTGAACGAGTCAAAGCTGCTGACAATAAAGCAGCACATTTTTGACAAAATACGGGTGTTACCTGACTCAAGGATGATAATACGAGGCGGTGACGCGGAGACTTTTTAGAGAGAGGTTTACAATATCCTACTATGTAAATTGAATGAAGATACGGGGAATATCATCCGCCCATTCCGTAGTGGCTGGTGTTAAGACGCACTGCACACCTACTGAAGAAAGGCTACTAGTCCATTTCAGAGAATTACAGGCCAATTACTTTTTTAAACGAGCTCTGTAAGATTTTTACAGCTATCCTAAACGACAGGATTGATCGAATAATTCATTCTGTGTGGAGAGAAATGTACCAACAACGTGGCTCAATAAAGGGTGTAGCAGGATGCCGAGAGAACCTGCTAATTGTCAGGTGCGTCTGCAAAGACGCAGCAGCCTATCAGGGCGCCCTGTCGAAAACCTGGATTGACTATTGCGAAGCTTTCGATTCAACCGCTCATAGACTTATCATCTGTCTGTTGCAAAGCTTGGAAGTTCATCTGCGCATAGTGAAGATTTATGCCTCTTTGGAAAACTAGATTTACTATCTCATCTGGAAATTATCGTGTGACAACGAACAGCGCAACCTCCAAGAGGGGCGTCTTTCAGGGCGACACCATGAGATCTTTTGCACCACACTTCTGTCGGCGTCGAATGAGGTATCTGCGACTCACATGCTTGCCGTGCCGGTTCTACTTTATATGTTTGGGGTAGTTCCATGGGTGAAGCACGAGCTTACAGCCTTCAATATATGTAGCTACGCGTAAGATCATGCAAGTGGAAGAGATCCTGTCCTAAAAAATGTCAGGAAAAGCGAGATGATTAGCAAAGGAGCGTTCCTTTACAAAGCCGCAAAGCATGTGGCCGAGACACTTGGCCTGAATTTTAACATCAGAAGTGCGGAAAGTGCATTAACCCACCTGGAAAAATTTTGCTTTCCTTAGATCATCAGGACCTAATACATGTACAGAGCTTTTATTTTCGCGGTTCAGGACAGTGTCATTTCCACTTTAGTATACGGTGTGGAGAGAAATGTACCAACAACGTGGCTCAATAAAGGGTGTAGCAGGATGCCGAGAGAACCTGCTAATTGAATCGTGCGTCTGCAAAGACACATCAGCCTATCAGCGCGCCCTGTCGATGATCTAGATTGACTATTGCGAAGCTTGCGATTCAAACTCTCATAGACTTATCATCTGTCTGTTAGAAATCTTGAAGGTTCATCCACACATAGTGAGACGCATAGCGAGATTGATGCCCCCTTGGAAAACTAGATTCACTATCTCATCTGGAAATTGTCGCGTGACAACGAACAACATCACCTTTCAGAGAAGCGTCTTTCAGGGCGACACCATGAGCCCTCTGCTATTTTGTATCAAACTTCTGCCACCATCTCTCGCACTAAGTAATTCTTCTGGGCACCCAACATCAACGTGCCTTAAATATCGTCTACAGGTACACAAAAGCGGTTGCTATGGACTTTGGATTGAACAAGTATGCCAAGATTAAGCTGAAGCGAGGAAAGGTTACTATCGTTTGTGGGGATCCTGAGTTTGTGGATATAAGTGTTATTAGACATTTTGACACTGGAGAGACCTATACATACCTGAGCGTGCCTCAAAGCCGCACTCAGGACGTTACATCAGTGAAGGAGTCTTTCCGAAGCAGATAAAAGCGTCTTCTTCGACAGATTAGGTTTGGGGTGATTCAATGGACGTAGAACAAGCTTACGGCCCTTGATAATGCCACGCGTAAGATCATGCATATGCATGAGACCTTGCATATCAATTTGTCCGTTCCGCGATTATACACCTCACGCCATCAAAGTGGACGCGGACTTTTGAATCACCAGTGTCTTCATAACCGAATTGTTCTGAGTACAGCTTACATCGTTGCATATAGCAGAGATTCTCTCCTAAAAATGGTCAGGAAACACGAGATAATTGGCAAGGAGCTTTCCTTTACAAAGACGCGGAGCAGGTGGCCTAGACCCTTGGCCTGAATTTAAACATCAGAAGTAAGGAAAGTGCATTACATTTATCTAGATGCTTTACTTTCAAAAGCCGAAGTAAAGAAAGCAGAGGTTAAAAAATTTCGCCAACAGCTTCTCGACAAGAAAAAGATCGGAAACTTTCACAGATATGTAGAAGATCAGTCCTTATCGAAGGAGCGAACCTTTGCTTTCCTCAAATAATCTGGACTTGATTCACGTACAGAGGGTTTTACTTTTGCATGCCAAACCGGTGTCATTTCTACCTTAGTATACCGTGACCGCATTTTACGTCAAGAATTTCCCAGCGATAGGTGCAGAGCGTGTCATCCACACGCTGAGTACCTAGAAAACTTACTATCCAGGTGTCCCACTCACGCGGGAATAACGTATCTCTACAGTCATAATGCGGCCCTAGGAGTGCGTTATTACCATCTTTGTCGCTCTTACCGTGTTGGCCGCGATCCTGCCCTGTTGAACGCTCCAAGAGAGATAGATAGAGTGACTACAAAATCACTGCCAAGCAGAAGGAAAAGGAGGAGACGTATTAAAACCTTAAAAGGTATTTCCGCGTGCCAAAAACATGCCAAGGCACTTGTGAGATTTTGTCCTGCCATCTGGCCACCCATCTCACGGTCGTGAGACGTGGCCATAGCTTCGATTTACCGCAGTTCTACTGGGAGCCAGTGTCATTTTCATAGATGGCAGTTGCTCAAAAAGACAAGATTCTGAAGCTATAGGGCGAGGGAATAAAATCAGATTCAGAAATGGCGGCATTAAGAAATATGTTAATGTGTCCAGAAGTACATAATAGCGGTCCGAGGTGGAAACGCGGCGTGGAGTTGGGGGGGGCGACGGAGTCTCCCTTAAGGACAATACGCCAATCTTTAATCTATAATTTGCAATAAAAATTGCCTCTACACAAATCTTCATTCCTTGCCCTTTACTTGACATGCTACTGTGTGACAAGTAGATTTTCCTCCCCGAAAAATAGAAAAAAGAGTTTGAAATCTTTAATAAGGAATGAAAAAAATTAGGTTATAATTCAAATCTTTTTTCCAAATGATGTTTTTTTTATTCAATGATATTCATTGAAGTGCGATGGGAACATAAGTATAATACTGTTTAATAGTATTCTCTTTACAAACTTTTTCTATAAATATATAAATATTTTATAAAAATTCGATTTTATTAAAGCTTTTACTAGTAAACACTTAAAGATAATTCTTTAATAGCCAAAAGCATTCTGGTTTTTTGCGTTTCTACCATTGAAAACGTAGCGACAGAACCACTGTGAAAATGGTAAATATTTGGAATCGGAGCAGGTGTTCTTCCTGGCGAGTTGGAATTTTTTTCATCTAAAGCGAAGTCAAAATCTTTTGATGAAGATGCACCAATATTTATTTCCTCTTCTATCATAGACTTTCTCACTGGTGGCTCAGAACTGGATGGCTTGAGATTTATCATCTCTGAAATCTGATGAGACCTTTTTCTCGTATTGCTTACTGAGTCCTCGATATATCCTTCGGCAACCTTGTCTGATTTCCAACTACCATGATGCTTAATTGAGATCATGTCAGCCCTGGAATCAGCCAACAATGTCGCTGAAGTTCGACGGAAACTGTGTCCCGTATAAAATACACAGTACCTTTCTTTTTCAGAGAAGCAAGTTACTGTTTGTAGTTATCAATGTTAATATTCTGCTTATTGTTAATTTTTGTTTTTAGCATCGAGTACTTGGAACATAAAGTTGATGGTCTGTATTTTTCTGCTAGTGCAGCAAAAGAAGCCAAGAACACAGTTTCTGCGAATGATTGTGTTTCTTGTTTTTCTTGCCACTGGACAAACATAGCATAAGCACTTTAATAGATTTTCTTCAATTGCTCGGTCATTGATTCTTCTACTGCAATTTTCGCTTTTTCCAGGATGTGAGCTGGTATTTCATCATGACGTTTTGACATTATGGACACAACGTTTATGATAACCTCTGCAATTGAGTGGACGTAAAAGAAAAGAGCTGAAAAAAGCCACATTCCTCGATAATTTCATTAGGGAGCGGGGCTAAAGTATCTTAATCATTCTCTCTTGGGACTAAAGTAAAACCAATGGTCATGTGAGCATGCGCGAAAATTTTCTTTAGAATGTGTAAGAAAATATATATTTCAAAAACAATTTGTATCAATTAATTATTTTCTCGTGGGGACCTTGTAAAACCCTCGACAGGTAAGACCAAATATAGCTGTAAGTGCAAAATGAAGTTAGTAGTGAGTTGAATATAATTCGATTTCGATGCACTCGAAGTTGGGATGGTTATACTCTTCGTACTTGAGAAGGTCTAAGAATAAAATTTGTACGTCACTTGAAATTTCCGCCAATACGACGTTTTTGTTTATTTAAAGTTTTATGTGGGATAAATAAATGATAAGAAATGGATGGCCAAAAAAACTTGATTGCAGTAGAAGTAAAAATACAGGATTAGGCAGAAAACCCTTCACGAAGTTACGTCGTGTACGGCGAGTGATGATTTCTGCGAGTCTTCAGCAGGTTAGAAATAATTATTGTAAAGTGATTCAATTATGCAACGTAAATTTAGTAATTCTTTATTTAATCAGTAAAATTGGCATTTATACAATAATTGTATTACTACAAATACATCACGTTTTGCTTTGAACACAAATGTCGTGCTTTATAAATAAGTCTAAAGCCGAACTATAAAAACGTACAGCTTTTGAAAGTAAAAAGCCTAAATGGATTTATGTAGTTAAGTTGATTGACTATCAAGTGTGTTACTATGTTAAAAATAATAATGCGCAATACTGAAGGACGGATTCAATACAGTGAGGGACTGTCTAGTTTCTATAAAGACCCTATTAATAGGCTCTTGTTGAGTTGCCTACTCATGACCTCACTAGCTGAGCTTTTCTTCCGTAAACTAGTCAAAATATCATATTAGGCCATGGTGAAAAAAAATCTATTTTTGCAGTCCGCTACAAATTTGAAAATGGTAAAGACAGATGTGTATGTTGCAAACAACATGCCATAAACAATTAATTATCTAGCGATTTCTTCGTTAGTTGATTTTTGGTTGATTTATAAATAAACTGGCTCTAAAATTAATGTATCCTTAATATCTCAAGTGATATGGGCGAGTGTGTGTGCGGATGTTCGTCGGTGCGCGTGCATACAATTTTTCGAGGGTGTGTGTATGTGTGTAGCGCGTACATGAGAGTGCGTTCGGTATTGTGCGGGTGTGTGTGTGTGTGTGCGCGGAGCGCTTTGTCGGGCACCACGTCGGCGAGTGCGAGATGCGGTACCTCCCCGCGTCCACGGCGTTAATGTGGATCCTGTAAATACGTATTGGGATAATTAGTTTTGACGGTGGGGTATAATGCAAACGCGACGGGGCGGCCCCCCGGGGGGGGGGGGAGATTGTTGGTCGGTCCTGTCAGCCTCGGTGGCAGGGGGGCATGTGGGTGCCCCGCCCTAGCTCCCGCCTGCTCTAGGTTCGCGTGGCCATAGGAGTGCCCATCGGCCATGAGAAAAGCACGTGTCGGACGGTCGGTCAGGAATGGTCGGTCTCCGGTGAGGAAGGGGAACCATGGGGGTACCCATCGATTCCCTATCGCACTAGGTTCGCGTGGCCATAGGAGTGCCTATCGACCACGATAACCGTACACGTCGGAATGTCGGTCAGGAATCGTCGGTCTCCGGTGACGAAGGGGAACCCTGGGGGTACCCATCGATTCCCTATCGCACTAGGTTCGCGTGGCCATAGGAGTGCCTATCGACCACGAGAACCGTACACTTCGGAATGTCGGTCTGGAATCGTCGGTCTCCGGTGACGAAGGGGAACCATAGGGGTACCCATAGATTCCCTATCGCACTAGGTTCGCGTGGCCATACGAGTCCATATCGGTGATGAGAACCGTACACGTGGGAATGTCGGTCAGGAATCGTCGGTCTCCGGTGACGAAGGGGAACCATAGGGGTACCCATCGATTCCCTATCGCACTAGGTTCGCGTGGCCATACGAGTACATATCGGCCACGAGAACCGTTCATGTCGGAATGTCGGTCACGTCAATGTCCTCTGACCCAGCGTGCCCAGGGGCACCTGGAGCATCCCCTGCCCCGGGAGATGTATTTTGATCGTGGATTCAGTGATTCTTGTCTCTAGGTCTCCGCTTGTGGTGTTTGAGGATTGTTTTTTCTCCGGCTTGGGTGATTCTGGGACTGCGATTTCCTTCCGTGTTTGTTTGGGTGCCTGCCAGGGCCTGATTTTTATTGCTTTGTTCTGGGGTTGCACACAGAGGATCTCTTGGCGGGGCTTCCTGGTTGGCACCTTAGTTCTGGCGTATTTGCGTATGAAGACCCCCGACTCCATGCTCACAATTGTCGGTCCTTTTGTATACGTGGGGCCGACCTTTCTGAACCTCCTAGAGTTCTCTGCCTCCAGTTCCGCTTCCAGGTTACGGATTTCTTCCTCCATGTCTCTCGGTGTTTGCTTTGTTACTGTGGTATCGGTGTGGAGAGGTTGATGCTCTCGGTTAGAGGCGGCGGTGGGGAGTCGAGTGGTGGGGGCTCGGTCGGTCGGGGTTTCTCTCTGAATGGTACTAAGTCCTTTACGTGTACGTGTCGACTCACGTTTCCTTTATCGTTTTTCAAGTCAAATAATGTGCTTGAAATTTTCTTAGTCACGGTGAAAGGGCCTTCAAATTTTTGGGCGAGTTTCGCGTTAAATGCGTCGGCTTTATTTGACAAAAAATACGTCTTTTTTAGCACTTTGTCTCCTATTTGGGGGGCCCAATCTCTGCGTCTCAAGTTGTAGTGGCCCTGTTGCTTTTGAAAGCTACGAGATATTTGTCTCCGGGTGAGTTCTAGTGCAGCCTGTAATTTAGAGAGACGGCGTTGTGGTTTTTCTGTAGCTGGGAATGCGGTTTCGTCTGCTAAACTCCCGGTGTGCGCGATTCTCTTCCGTAGTTCAGATAGGCCGGTGAGAATCCTGTAGAAGTGCTGGTTGCGGTGTTGTATGCGAACTGTAGCTCTGGAAGGTGGTGATCCCATGTGCTGTGTGATTTTTTGATGTTTTGAGCGATCATGGTTTTAATGACTATATTTGCACACTCTACCGAATTACATTGGGGAGAATATGGTGGTGTTAGTCGGTGTGTTATGTGCATCTCTTTTAGGAGGGTTTTTACCTTCTTCCCAGTGAATTTTCGGCCGTTTTCTGAAATGATTGTTGCTGGGCATCCGTGTCGGAGGCAGATTTTGTCCTTGATGCTGGTAGCAATTGCTGGGCTTGATGCCTTTCTTAGTGGCGGTGGTTCTTTCCCTTGGGTTGAGTTCTGTAAAAGGTATGGGTCCTTCGGAGCAGCAGGCATCCCTAGGGCGGTGATGTTTCGGTGGAAAGACTTGGGTTACATTAATTCGGACGTCTAGTCCCAAGGGGGTGAGTAGATCTATTCCTAGTAGAACTTCATGTTTGAGATTCGACAGGATTGATACCTCGGCGTTTATGTGTCTTCCCATAGCCTTTAAGTTTCCGGAGAGGCAGTCTCCCAGAGGCGCTTCGGAATCGTCTGCCATGACGACTATGGTGTTGTTCATGTGTCGTGTCCAGCCCTGGGAAAGGCAGCGCCTGGCGTTTCTTTCGTTCACGTAGGAGTACACTTATCCTGGATCGACTAGTCCTCTCAGTTTTGTTTTTTCGACTAGTATTTGAATAAATATTCTGGGCTCTTGTGGCGGTGGTGAGTATCGGGCTGGGTAAGGGTCTATTGTGGCCCGGCCCGGTTGTCGTTTCCCTTTTTGCAAGGGCAATCGCGGGTGAGTATTCCGTCCTTTCCGCATTGTGAGCAGAATTTTCTTTGTTTGTTGTTGCATTGGTGTCTAGTGTGTCCTCGCTGCTTGCAGCGCCAGCATGCTTCGCAGGGATCGTATGCTGGCGTGATCGTTGATTTTGGTTGCTTGGCTGGTTTTTGAGTAGGCTTCTGGTCGGTTCTAGCTTCTTGTGTTTGTTGATCTTGTGCTTCTTGGATTTCGTCGACTCGGCATATGAGTTCGTCGGCTGTGTTGACGTCTTGTTGGCGGATGTAGAGTCGTAGGCCGCGCTTTATGTTGTAGTACAGTATCTCCATTGTTTTCTCTGGCGTGAACTCTCCCCGCCTTCTAGTCAGCGTCAGTAGTGAGGTAACGAATTCTCTTATGGGTTCGTTAATTTCTTGGCGGCGATTATAAATCTGTTGATCGAGTTGTCTCAATTCTAAGGGGGTAAGTAGAACCTTCGTAGGTTATGTTCCAAGTCCTGGAGGGATGTGACGGTGGCGGCGCAGTTACAATACCACAGCTGCGCGTCTCCCTTGAGCAGCTCTGGAAATATTCTCAGGATTTGGTCGTCGGAAAAATCGTAAGCCCTCTGTAGTGCCTTGAGTCTTTCTAGGAACCCGTATACGTTCTTTCCATCAAAGTGGCAATTCCATTTTCTCATTTGGTCGAGAATTCTGGTTGAGTTTGGGCGGGAGTCTTGATCGTCCCACGATTCCCTTCTGTTCGGTAGGAAGGCGAGGTGTGGAGGAACTGTTTGGTTCTGTGCGTCTGTGGTGTTATGATCGAGATGATGCGGTGACGACGTAGCTCGTCTCATTTGGTTAAGCTCTTCCTGCATTCCTCTAGGTCGTTTGTTCGATGTAAGTCCTTCTTACACTCTGGTGGGTCGGTGGCTTTCTGACTGTAGAGGTCAGGATTGGCTCTAACGAAAGTGACCAACCTTTGGCGGAGAACTGCCACCGCTCCGAGTGGATTCAGTTCGTGTCGGCGTAGTTCGTCTTCTAGCTCTTCTTTATGAGTTCGTACACCCAGAATACTCCAGGCATGGTTGGTATTTTTATGTTGTTACTGGATCGCGTAATCGGTCAGGCACCACGTCGGCGAGAGCTGGATGCGGTACCTCCCCGCGACCACGGCGTTAATGTGGATCCTGTGCATACGTGTTGGGATATGTGTGCCCATCGGACATGAGAAAAGCACGTGTCGGGCGGTCGGTTTTCGGTGACGAAGGGGAACCGTGGGGGTACCTATCGATTCCCTATTGCACTAGGTTCGCGTGGCCATAGGAGTGCCTATCGACTACGAGAAACGTACACATCGGACTGTCGGTCAGGAATCGTCGGTCTACGGTGACGAAGAAGAACCATGGGGGTACTCATCGATTCCCTATCGAACTAGGTTTGAGTGGCCATAGGAGTGCCTATCGACCATGAGAGCCGTACACGACGGACTGTCGGTGAGGAATCGTCGGTCTCCGGTGACGAAGGGGAACCATGGGGGTACCCATCGATTCCCTATCGCACTAGGTTCGCGTGGCCATAGGAGTGCCTATCGGCCACGAGAACCGTACACGTCGGTCGGTCGGTCGGGATGCCTTCCGTAGGGGGCATGATCCAACAAACCATGGTCTCGCCACGCGCAAGTAAAAAAAAGTCAACCAATCAGACGGCTCCCACTTAGACCCGACTACCCTTCCATCTTGGATCTTTAAATCCAATCTTCTTCACAACTTTGAATTTGAATGGCAGTTGGCTTCGCGTTCCGTTGGCGCCAGTGCAGCGAGTATGGTGGGGGTACTCGGGTAACGCGAAGTGGAACGTATTTGAGCATCGAAGTGGCGAGACCATAGTTTTTTGGATCATGCGTAGGGGGTAAGCACCCATCGGTAGAAAGAGGGCTGGAGTTTCACCGGGGAGAGTTCACCTATGTGCTCGGCGAGTCGCACCTGACTCAACTGTCTTTTCGTTTCTCCGTCTCGTATTTAAGACATTCGGTTCTGGTTGCGGTCGGTCAGTGAGGGGTAAGCGTGGTGGGAGAGCCAGTCCCTACAGTCATGCGCTCGTGAGTTTGCCTCGCGAGCGACAATCCGTGAATCCGTCGTAGGCCTCTGCCAGTATGTGCGAGCATACGTGCTCGTCACATATAAATGAAACGAGTATGTGACTCTCCTCATCCTTGGCCTTACATTAATTCATTCTTGAACTTATTGTAGGTGGAACATCATCCCCATTCCGAATTTTAGTCAGATTTTCGAAGAACAAATACGTTCACCAACAATTCGTAAAACCAAAGAGTATAACACGACGCCACGCTGGAATGAGATTTTACAACTAGGACACTACATGTTTTATAATAATAGCAATTAACACTGGTAAAAAAAACATACCTCCACGAATCCTTTTCGGTACGAGAAACGTGGCGTCATACAAGAAAAATGCTCCTTAGAAGCACAAGAGCAATTAATAATTACACAGTCAGTGATCGAATGATCGGTCGCTTCATACTTTTCCTAATTTCTTAACTCAGGCTCCCAAGTTGGAAGTAGCTCGCATTATTAAATCAAGAGTCGAACCTATGAACCGCCAAAATATAAATATCACAAACAATCATTTCCTCATATCATTAAGTTTCGGTCGATCAGACATATTATTTAGCTTCGGAACTGATGTGTAATCACTCCAGTTAAAAAAGTCAGAGGTTGTTATCGCTTTCATAATGACTCGATAATTAATTTATCTATCTGCGTACTCAAAATCAATGAAATCGCAAATATTTTTGCATGTCTCATCGACTCTGAAACTTGGTGATGAAATACATCAGCTGACATAAACATATGTCCAGTTTCGAAATTAAATATTTCGACAGTTTGAGCTTCAGTTGAACTTCAGTTAAACGGAGCTGAACAGTTGTCAATCCAAAAAACGACCTTCTTTTTGTTACGATAGTGAAGCAAGAAGTGATAAAGTGTATTGATGATATTTTCCTTCTCACGACCAGACACAGGCTCACTCCACAAATCCGCAAAAGGCCTGTTTGGATCTTTAGTTGATCCTAGAGGGCTTAAGCTTTCATTAAAAGCGATTATACGGCACATTAACATAAAGAACACAAATGTACGAAACCACGGCAAAATTATAATTTATTGTAAATCTGCTGAATAAAACGCCGTATCTGAATCGGAAACTGACTTTTGACGATGGTGGCTGTACAGAATGCGAGCCTCTTCCCAGTTTTTCTTGTGAGGTGACCGTTCTTCACATGTACCACATTCTGGAGATAATATATCCTTTGTATAAAGATCATTGTGCTGTTCGAATTTTTCACATTTATCGCATTCTTCGTTGCTTAGTTTTGTAAACGAAATGTTCATTCCTTTAATCACAGACCCATAAGTTTCGTAACTACAGATTTATTTAAACATTAATGCAAAACCCTCGATTGGCCACCATCTACAGACATAAAAAATGGTGGATTTCGCAACGTGTGCGAAGACGATGATCAAAATCCTCAACATCAGTGATCGAAATGCTTTCGCAGGAGAGCAAAATTCTCACCATGGTTACCAAAACATTTTGCTCACAATGTGAAAATCGTTCTGGATGAAGTTGGGTTAGTCATTTGTCATCGTAGTATATTCGATGTCTATAAGCAGTATACAATCTCAGGTTGTGCATTGTAATTTGTAAAGAAAAATATTATTCGATACACGAGGTCTCCCGGGCGGGTGCTTCCTGTCCGTGTGAAGGCATTGCACTCAACCTTCGGCACGGCTTCACCTAGCCTTCGAGTTCGTGCTGGGCCTTCACACTCGCAGTGAGCAAACTGTCCATTTCGCCTCTCGTATTGAATTAGACTATTTTAGCATAAGCTGGGTATTTTAAAAGGGAGTCTTCAAACGTTTCCTTCTTTGTAATATCGTTAGACAAGTATCGGCGCCAATGTCGGTATTCCAGATGAAATAAACTAGGAAAAAATCCGCAATATTCAATCAAAAATCTCCTTTCGGCCTAAAAAAAAACCCACCGCGGACATTCCAACGAATGATGGACAACAAAATTTAGAGATTTAATTTGAGGAGAATGCTTTGTGTACTAGGGTGGTCCGAAAATGCATTACAAAATTTTTTTTTACTCTAGAGGGCCAGTCGCGGGGGGGGGGGGGGGGGCGAGGGGGCGGTGGGGGGAGGACGGGAATTGGTAATTTTTTTTTTTCGAAATTCAAATATTAATACGTGCCACCGGGCATTTCAAAATCCCATTTAATTAACATGGGGAAATTTTGTATTTTCGAAAAATTGAACGCATGCTTCAGGGTTTGATCGAAACGTGCCAAGTTTTTTAGGGATTGAAGAAGGAGTGGTTACGAAATACAACCTTAGTAATAACTTTTATTTTTAACACACCTTTACCCCTTCAGAGCGCCCCAAATATGACCCAAAAATTAAAAAAACTACATTTTTATGGAGGGTAAGGGTGGGTTAAAAATAAAAGTTATTACTATGGTTGTATTCCGTAACCACTCCTCTTCAATCCCTAAAAAACTTGGCACGTTTCGATGAAACCCTGAAGCATAAGTTCAATTTTTCGAAAATTCAAAATGTCCCCATATTAATTAAATGGGAGTTTGAAGTGCATGTTGGCACGTGTTAATATTTGAATTTTGAAAAAAAAATACGGATTTTCTTTCTCCAGAAATGGAAACTTTGGGGTGGGGGTGACTTGCCCTGTAGCTCGAAAAGCGTTTTTTGGACCACCCTAGTGTAAATGGGCAACATAGTGAATACAGAAAAAAAACCCTAGAGGAACACAACCAAAACTGGATCAAAGTGTTCGAAAGTATACAGGCATTGGGACTAAAATTAGAACCAACTACATGTTAGTATTCACAACAGAACTCGAGTATTTAGGCCATCTACTGAGCAAAGATAGCCTAATCCGGAGAAAACTGAAGCGGTAAAGAACTCTAAAATCCATACCACAGTGAAAGAAATTAAGTCATTCTTGGGCTTGGCAGGTTACTATAGAAATGTATTAAAAGCTTATCCAGTATAGTGAGAGCTCTGACCATGTTAACCCAAAAGGAGACGATATTTGACTGGACACCCAATTGCACTGAAACCTTTCAGCAACTAAAGAACACCCTATGCTTAGCACCAGTACTACCATTTCCCACCTTCAAGGTAACTTTTGCGCTAACCACAGACGCATCCAAGTAAGGATTGGGGGCAATACTCTTACAAAACGGGAACCCATGCTTGTTCATATCAAGAACAATGAACAAGGCAGAAGAAAATAATAAAAAGTTTATAATTCAGACTTTTTAATTAAATTAAAATTTGCATGTCGTGAAAGTGCCGGTGGCACTTTTGTTTATACGTAACGGTACTGGTCGTCTTTTCTACAGAACTATGGGTGCTGTGACGTTGTAAAATTTTAATAATTTTATAACTCACTGAAATTCATGTTAATTTGTTAAATTTAGTTTTTTTACTTGTCAGTAACCTCGAAGACTGCACGGTGTTCCTGGATTGTGCTTTTTATTTTATAACCTCTAAATTCAAGTATTGATTCTGTCCATATTTTTATTTATTTATGTAAATGTTCCTGCGATCCTGATACAACGCTGGAAATTTAAGAAACTCATAGATGTCCAATTAAAAGACTTTCCCAAAACCAAGATATTTTTGATCAATTCAAATCTTAATACCACCCCTTGCTGTCAACTTCATATTATGAACGGATACTTCTGATCGTACCCGAGGACTTTGGATAAACTCTTGTGATTTTTTGATGTGATTGCTGCTTTTGTGCCTCTCGACATTTATTTCTCAGTTTTTGGGACTCAAGATTTTACCATTTCCTTGGAAGGCTTTATTGTGTACTTGTAGCAAGCTAGAAGAAACTCCTTTAGCCGGGGCCTGAAGAGTCATCTATACATTCCTGTGTGTCAAAATAGTTCGTCTAATTTTCTTTAAATAACTTTCTTGTTTCATTTTGACAACCAGCTTGTGGTATGGATTTATTCGGAGGAGGATCGCAATAATTTACCATCTTTTGGATCGAATTAGATTAACTGCGAGTTGCCAGTTCCGAAGTATATTTCCTTTATTATCTTTTGGTAGTAATGGAACCCTTTCCAGTTAGGGCCCCGCTGAATTTCGAAAATTATTTAAATTTCGGACCAATTAGAAGTTAGTAGCAAAGTCAATGAGTTTAAAACAGAAGATAGTGAAACAGAATATACTAATACAAAAATCAAACAAACTCTGCTAGGGAAAACCTATAAATCTAAGAAAATTTGGAGATCCTGTCTCTTTTGACAGCAGTCTTCGAGGAAGAAAGATCGAATATTATTTTAACGTCAAGTATTATTTTTCTCAAATTGTGATTTTGTCTTTTTGTTTCGTGTGGGATATTCCTGAGATTTCTGTCCCTTTGTGTCCTGTATTCAAATTCTTCTGGACTGATTTGGTGAGAGGATTATTGGTTAAATTCATTGGGGGATAAATTCCCTTGAATTGCAGCCCTTTCTTTTGTTGGAATAATTCGTTAATTAATTATTTGATTTTGGGTGTGATCATTGGACTTTGCCTTTATTGGATTAATATTATCGATTTAACGTGATATTTTTTCTTGTGTGTGTGTCTTTCTCATTTCGTTTTTGAACTATTTTCCCCATACATTATTTGGACCCCTCCCAGTATTTATTCCCTTTTAGAATTCTTTGATTATTTAATTTTGATTTATTTGATTCCCCATATATTATTTTGACCATCCCTGTTTTTGTTGTTTGTTGATTCTGAAGAAACAATCCCGGAATACCAGACAAAAGATCCTAGCCCTAGGTTAGTCTTTAGTTATTCTGTAATTGAATATTTTTTTTTGTTTAAATTTCGAATTGGTTAATTAATGTATTTATTCTCATTATTTCATGTAATTTACATAATTTATTATGTCCGCGAATTGAATAAACTTGTTAATTACGTTATAATTCTGATGACTATTCATTTCAGTATCGTAGAATTTTAATTCGAAAGTCTTGAACCACGAACCACCCCCTCTACCATTTTAGTTATTTATTTTATTTTAAATCTGAGCTTAGTCTAGCATTCCGTTATTGTTAAATATTTTATTTCGATCTTTTCTGTATTTCGTAAAAATTCAATTCTAGTTCATCTCAATAGATCTGGCGCTCAACTTGTTACTCATTCCAAAAATTTATTCAACAACGCCGAAGGTGACTAAATATATTTTTATTAATTTTTAATAGAAATATTGCTGTTACAGTGCGTTTGTGGACCCGGGTAAAATTCTTAAGTACGGGAGTGATCAATTATTTTCTTTCCGAAGTATGAAACATGTATGCTAATATAGCTTAAGTGTAGTTGAAGTATAGATGAAGTATGAGATATACTTTATCTATACTGGAATATATCTGAAGTATTGTCTATACTTCATTTACATAGAAGTATAGCCAAAGAATAGGCCATGCAATTCATCTATACTTAAGTATGGTTAAAGTATCGGACATAGAATGGCACTCATTTGTTTTTCAAGATAACCTAGTATATATACCATTAAACCATTTCCCTTTCAGGGTAGGCGTGACACTACCCGATTCGGGTAGTGTTTCTAGGTTGATAACTTGTAGTAAATAACTACAAGTGTGGTATCACCACACCCACGATGTGCCAACAGCACTCATGTCAGGATTCTTGAATGGTCACCCATCCAAGTACTAACCGCGTCCAACGCTGCTTAACTTCAGTGATCTGACGAGAACTGGGTTTTTCAGCGTGGTAACGAGATAAAAATAATGCACCATGAATGACAGCCAAAATTCCATTAAATTTTCCTCAGGACATACACTTCGTAATTTAAAATAACCTCCTTTCTTTTTCAGCTTTATGGGAAATCATCACAACACTAGGATCTATAATGATATACAATATAATCTATAATTTATATTCTTCTTGCATTTTATATATGGGTAAGAGAACGAGAATAATTATTGATTCCTAACCATATAGTATTATTATCATAAACACTGAAAAAGTTTCAATCGAAATTTAGTTGAAATATTTGATCTTTAGTTATTGATAATATAAGTCAAATATAATTGATTTTAAAAATGACATTTTTTCATTTTCATTTTACTTATTTCATAGGCTGCTAACAATATCTTTTGACGTTATGAAAAGCATGATTCTGGATCTCTAATTTTATGTATTTCAGGTGTCCTGTTATCTTCCATCATCAAGAATACGGTTATAGATACTGTAGCAAAACTTTTGCTATACTCCAAACATACTTTTCCTGTACTTCAAACATACTTGACATACTTGAGCTATACTTCACAGATATACTTTAGCCATACTTTGACAATTCGTCAGCTATACTTCAGCTTCACTTCCGTTGTACTGTAGCTATACTCCTCAGGTGTACTTGAGCAATACTTTTTCTATTCGATATGTTTTATTCAGATATACATGAAGTATGGAATAGTCTCATTTGCCATACTTTTACTATACTATCTGAGAGATCACTCCCATAAGATTTCCCAGTTGTTTTCGTAGATCAATCCCATAGAAAATTTTTTTTACCCGTCGAGTGTAATATAGTGATATCCAGAGGAGGACCTTATTCACTTAACCTATGCTAATTTGGGAATCTCAAAAAAAATCATTTGAAAAACTTAAAAAGAACCAACTGGATTATGTTTGCAAGGTATGTACATCATTACCCACTAGCGCCACCTCTGCGGTAGTTGTTGCTAACTCAAGTGCTAAAATTGGCACCACTAATCACCAGGATGTCGGTAGTGCAGGTATCGTACCTCCCACTTCCACTTCTGTCGGTGTCTCTGAATATGCTGTCAGCTGAACCTTTGTGCAAAGTGGTTTGAAAAAACTATAGTGAGGCATACCTTTTTCGCAAAAAAGTAGTCAATGCTTAGTTTTCTGACGTGTCCCACCCTACAGTTTCACATATTTGAAACGGCAGAAAAATGATAAAATTTTGTTTTCCATTTTTGACTTTGTGAAGTTTTTTAAATATATTCTGAAGTTTGAATTTTAATATGAAGATACTAGAGATGTGGGCGACTTAATGAAAAGGACCCTCATGGCCGGTTTGATTTTAGGAGATATTCGCCTTTTTCTAAGTTAGGGTCAAAATGACTTTTTTCGGGTTTCAGTGGGACATGATACTAGGACCTACACTGAATCTATTGGCACCATGCTTATGTGCCAAAAGCAACCGTAAGTTGGTATATTCCATGCTTAAATAAAAAGTATAACATGTTTGCTTATTGCACTTTCCTAATTTAGATTCGTTTTTCTCGAAAAGCGGTTTTTCGAAGTTCTAACTTCAAAAATGCCCCACTGAATCGTTTTTTAACCTCAAAGGGTTCGCCTTGGACCCTTTTTCAGCGCTGAAAGAAACTAGGCTTATATGTCAGTCTCTTGCTTTGGCATCAAATCACAAGCCGCTATAATTATAACTAATTTGAAATGATAAGTGTAATCATAATCGATTAATATCATACAAAATTAGCAGTTTCCACTCCATTTAGAAAAACTCATGTGGTTATACAAGAATCTTAAAATTGATTAGCTCTTCATAAGTCCTCTAAAATCACGTAAACTATATATCCCTCAATAAAATGGAGAAATAAAAGGCAAATAGTTTTATTCGGAAAAAATATCCTGATAAAATTTATAGGGTTAATGAAGCGAAGACCTTTCCCAAGGTTGACATTAATTTGTAAAAAAGTTCTTTTAATTATATAACTATAAACATGAAAAACTGTCAACTACGATGTCTGTCAACGACGAAGCCTTTTGTTCTATGCGCTGGTAAAGGGTTCAAAGCCGCATTAAAGAAACATAGAGCGCCATCTTTTTTTCTGTAAGCAAAATGTTTTGAAAGGTATTTTTTTCCAAAAAAAATTCAAAAAAGATTTTAACTTATTTTTAGAATATACAAAGACAACTTGTCATGCTATAAAAGGTAACATACTTCCTGTTTTAAACTAGGGACGTAACATACCTTGTCGCATACATGTAGAAAACCATAACATACCCGAGGTATATTACGTACCCATCCCTGTATACTAGCCTATTAATTAAAATTAATTTTGATTAAAATAATTGTTAATCAATAAATGTCTAATCGCTAATTATATCTTTAACGAGGTAGACGCACTCTAAAACATCAAATTAAACTTGTTTTAGATGCTTAAACCTTCTGAGGGTTAATGAAAAATAAATTTGAATTGAGTAATACAATCCTAATTTTCAAGTTTGGTGATTTTCAATTCATATTATTAAATGAATAGAATATTTTTATCATTATATTGATCCTTTTAAGTAAATGATGGCGAAAAAAAGTGACAAAATAGAAATTTTACAATAGGAAAAATTCCACTAATTGAATAGTAAAAAAATCACAATTTTATTTTGCTCAATTCAATTTGTGAAAATATTGACAAATTTATTAGTGATTTTAATTACTATTATATTAGTAAAAATTTTTTTTCGATTGTTTTCGATATAAAATGGTGCACGTGACATTTGTCTGCTGTGTGCTATTATATTTTATCGAATTTCTTCGTCTTTCTGAGAGTATACAAGAGATTATTTTTAAATTGAATAAAGTAAGGTGAAATAGATTAGGTGTGTAAATCATTTTTGTTTTTCCATTTTAATGCAGGCACATGTATATACATTGTGTTTGGGGAGGTGACGTAGTATGCTCATAGTATGTGACTTATAGTCTATTGACAGGTTTCAACATATTACCTTCTTATTTTCCAATAAAGCTGAAAATGATACACAATCACATTCTTTAATTAAAATTTTCTATTTGTCACGTTTCCAATTTTTATAACCTTCCTCCAATTAATATATCTATACAGCCCCAAATAAATTTCTATATTTTTACAAACCAATTATATGATTTTTACACTAACGAATTACTAAATATCTCAACTAATCGAATTAATCATTTTTTGCTACTCTCTATTGGCTCATTTTTCTCTAATGGCCAATTCTAGTTTCGGAGATTTTTGGATTTTCCTAAAAGGATCAAAATGATTATTTTCCGTTTTGAGTGGGGATGATTGTTGTACCTATACTGAATCTATTGGCATTGATTGTACTCATGTCCTAAACGCAACTGAAAGTGGGCATTTGATCTTCGAAGAAAAAGCATAACACTTACGCTTGTGGCACTCGACAACTTTCGATGCATTTTTTACAAAAAGCAGTTTTTCGAAGTTATAACTTCAAAAATTCCCGGACGCCTCGTTTTTTAACCTAAAGGGTTCGTCTGGGGCCTAAAATACCGGGTAAATCCATACCGATACCACAAGGGCCCTTTTAATGCGGACGCTGACTGATTATTTCTAAAATTTTAATCAGTATTTTACTTAAATCAAGTCTTTTTCAAATGAAACAAACAGTACCAAACAAATTATTTAATTATTTCATAGAAGGGATAGAAATGCCAATATTTAAAACCAAAAAATCTTCACTGGCTCCCACAGTTTTTAAAGTAATACTTTTAAACTTCGGGAAAAGAAACTATTTGGCTTCCGAAATTACTTGATAAATTTTAAAATAAAAAATTTGAAGAAAAAATTGCAAAATAGCAGCCAATTGAAAATTAAAAAAGCTCATTTTCACATTTTTCAACTAAATACTTTTAAATTACGTACAAAAAAACTGGCTTCAGAAACGACTTGATAATTTTAAAAACCCAAAATATTGAAAAAATCTAAAATAGCGGCTAATTGAAAAATTAAAAAAAGATTTTTACTACTCTGTTTCATTTAGTTGAACTTTCAAATATTCATATAATTTAACGTAATGCTCAAACCCACGTGCGAATTGACCGTCGGCCCACGGTCGGGCCAACCGTCGGACGGTCGGTCCCACTTTGTGCGCCACTGGTCGGGCCAACCAGCTAAATGATAACGGTCA